>JAVJIF010025667.1:0-62687 GCA_038442645.1 Agave tequilana | reverse complement strand
GAAATGATCTAAATAACACAGTGATCTGACTGAGACCTCACCTTTAGTCTGAAAGAAGGTTTCCAAGTAGTTCTTAAATAATACATCTTCTGTATTTTGGACTTGCACGTTATAATTGATTGTTGGCTGGTTTTACATGAGTTTTACACTTTCATGTGCACCTACACAAGCACATGGGAAATAGGATATTGACATACTCACTTCTGTCCCTAACCTCGAATATGCTTGGAGGGGAGGGAGTTCATTGACACAGCCACACCTGTTCTTAGACTCACCACGATGTTTTTTTTGGGGGTTCCAAACCTACAATAGGGCCCACAATAGGGGGGGGTTAAGGCATTGCGACTCTCAACTGTCCATAAAACTCCCGAGGACACCTCTTCAACTTTGGATTCTTGAAGATGATGCTATATAATTTGATCGTAAAAAAAACACACAGTCTTAAATGATCCCTAAAAAGAAGACATGTGTATATAAAGTATCTAGAAATCTGCGAGTCTGAGCCATCTACTACATTGTTATCTGTTAACTAAAATAACATCTAAGAAGAAAATATAATGACATATAACTGCTCTCACGTGATCTGGGTAAGTTCGAATATTTGATATTTTGAATTGCCTCCTCTGTTAAGTTATGCTGCTACGCCGGAAATATCACAGAAAAAGAGAGGTAAAGAATACAACTGAGACTGTTTCAAAGAGATTGCAAGCAGAGTGGAGTGGTGCCACCAAGTGGTTATGCGGTTAATGTGCATGGCGGTTAATGTGCGAAGCTGTCCCAAAGGAAGGATATATGTAAATAAATATATGCACAAAGCATTCAAGAAAATAAAAAAATACACTGAAATGGAAGGCCATGCTGTATAGTGTGTGTGTGTGTGTGTGTGTGTGTGTGTGTGTTTTGAGGATAAACTGGCGAAGATGACTGCTCTAAATACTAATTTCATTGCAAGTTCCGTTCTCCTGAGCCCATGTATATATCAGATCGGGGCACCCAACCCTATTACTGGGTTTTCACCTGTTCTTTGCACTAACCTGTTATTGCAACCTAAATTAATAACTTTTGTTAAAATACCTCTACCTAGGCATGGCTAAATGCTAGGTTTGGCTCATGTCATCTTGAGTTCGACCATTATCTCATGACACTCAGGAATACTAGTGATGCGATTTTGTGGAAAATCTACCAAAATCAACCTTGTTTCTTCTCTGAGGCTCTAAATCCTCATTTATTTTTATTACCAATACCATGGGCACTTGATCAATCTGATTTCTTGTTTGTTTTTTTTTTTTTTTGCCATTTTAGGGGGGAAAAAAACATAACTGAACTGAATAGCTAAGAAACTGAGTAATTTGATTTGCGGTCTTATTATATTATATATTATTAATATCTATGTTCTATTTATACTTATTAATGTATACTTGCAATATTTATATAAGTACTATTGGTATATATCTATTTAATAATTTATCAGTTTATTTGTTTACTAACAATTTTTTTTTTTAAACTGGCATCAAACTGATATTTTGGGAAACATATATTTGGTTGATTCTGTTTGGTGATTCAGTTATTTGCTTTTCACCGAATCATGCTCATTCCTTCTCCGGATTAAGGGTGTAAGTGGAGGGCATGCAAGAACTTTTGCTATTAATTTTCTTTTGCAGATGACAAATATTTATTGGAATATTCAGTCAATATCTGTATTTGGTGAAAATGAATTTCAATTCAGATCAAATACGGATTCTAGCAGATATTTATGAATAGGACCAATAAGTGGGGATAGAAATAATGTCTTTGGTGTGTATGTGTGAGTATGAGCACAGGCATATTTGAACATATTCGATATACTTGAATATGTATTCGGCTATGATTTGGGTTATGCAAATACAATTGTTGATTGGCGACATGGTCACCTATGAAGCACGAACACTTCAAAGTGAGTGCTATGTTCGTGTCGGACACGTGTCAGACGTCGACACTTGCAAGACATTTGCCCGATACGTATTAGACACTCCGTAGCCATGTCGGATTTTAAACAATCATAAAATCGCGTGTCGACATCATGTCTAACGCCATATTGGTATAAAATAAAATTTAAGGATTATGTTTTAGATACCTAAAAGTCACATTTCGCTTAGATAAACATGAAAATAATGCCTATTTGACATAAGCAAATATATTAGTAGAATCTATACATTTCACAAACTAGGTGAGGTATTAGTTAGATTTTCTTTTATATATATATTGGTTTACTTTATTGGAAGCTATAGATGTAAATTATTTAGATTTTATTTTTGTTTTCATTTTACCTTTAGTAAACACATCATATTCTCTACGTGTTTTGATATGTATATGCTTGCACACATCCATATATATCACCGTGTCTCCGTATCCTACATTTTAACGATTTGCTGTGTCCGTGTCGTGTCGAATCCGTGTCTCGTGCCCGTGTCAATGCTTCAGGGATGGTCACAAGCATCGAAGATTGTTCTTTTCCTTTCAATATTTAGTTATTAATTGATGCAGATTTTTTTTAAAATTAGATGTCATCTGTTCCATTTTCAGTTTGATTTTTTCAGTTTTTTTAGTAGATGATTGTAATTGATCTTTGTTGATGTTTTGGATTGAAATTGGGTTGACGGGTTCGAAAAAAGATAAAATCTTGTTAGGTTCTACATACAACAGGGTGTTAAGGGTGCAAAACATCTGACTAGCCGAAATCTTCCTTGAGTGATTCCTAAATCTTACTTTTGTTTTGAGAAAACTAGTCAGAATTGGCCTTGAATTGAAGAAACTAATATTCCTTTCTTGGCCAGTTCCGAAATTTTGCCTTTTTTTCATCACAATTATATATATATATATTATATATATATATATATATATATATATATATATATATATATATATATATATATATATATAAAATTATATATAATGCTTACTAAACAAAAGAGGGGACTTTGTGGGTATCTGAAACCCTATTCTGGATGGCTGAAAGCCTTTTTCTTTTCCTCTCTTACTTCCCCCACAATTTCAGTCCCTTTCTTCTTCTACCTATTTCTTTCTAGTCCTTTTATCTGTCTCCTTTCTTCAACCAAGTGTTTAAAGGTGCCTGTAAAGCCTTTGGTGGAGCCTGTGATTTTTACAAGGTAGAGTGAGAAACTCAGTATATAATGCATAGATGAGAACTTAAAACAGAACAAAAAAGAATATATATATATATTATTTTACCAACTGACAGTTCCATGATTACATCATATCAATGGTATCAGAGACATCTATCATGATGTATGTGACTAGGTTATCGTTCATCCATTGAACTCCGATTTGATTTCACAAGCGATTTTTTATGATTTTCATAGCTTAGAATGCCCTTCAATTATCATTGTCAGAAGTAGTAAAGTCGACTCGATGCTAACTTCAAGAGCAAGTAAACCAATGTATGCACCTTATCTTTTTTGTTTTGACCATTTTTTCTGCAAGCCCCACTATTCCATTGACATTTAGTAAATTGGTGTTCGACCTCACATCAAGAACTTAACTATCAAGCCGGTTATCAAGTGGTAGTAAGTTTCAGAAAATTTCTCTGGACAAAATTGAGAAAGGCTAATAAATTTCATTTATCAAAAGAAGGCAATGAGACCTCGGTACTTAAGCATGCCACAGCAAGAACAATTCAGTGATCTTTCAGCTATGGGATTCCTCTAGGATTTAACTCTGTCTTTGTTTCGGTACAACGATCCTTTTGCTCCTGAAGTTGCATATTTTTGACTCTGTAGAACAATCCTGCATGTTCATGATGTATTATGTTCTTTTTTCCATTGGAATGGTGCACCATGTTAAGCTTACCCCTCTCCCTGTGTGTTGTGGGTGAGGGTGGCTGGGTGGGTGTGAGTCTATCGTCTATGGGCATGTGCGTACATGCGGGGGTGCATGTGCACACATACCCTTAACTTATCATCTTGACCCCCATGTTTTCCCGTCAAAATGGGGTCATTATCTAGCACATAGATCCGTGAAAGGTCGACCACATTTTAAGAGTGCCTGTCAACCTAACTTCATCAAAGTAATGTGCCAAATTCCTCTTTGAGGGAACTTTTGGCAAGATAGGGGTATGTCTTTAACTTTAAAAGGTGTGTTGGTGGATTGGTCAACCTATGCTATTGGGTGTGCTGTTCACACTCATGTAGCCAAGAAGTAACAACGAATTCTTCGAATAACAGGTATTGAACAAAAGAATGATGACAGATTTTCTATTAGGAATTTGCAGTCAACTCTTCGGAAAAGTATAACGCCTATGATCCTAGCACACAGATACACCCAACCGAAATCATTAAGATAAGGGAGTAAGTTTAGAGATGGATCTCATTGAAATTTCTTTTGAACATCCAATTGATTTGCAAACAGTTTTTCTATAATTTTCCCCTTGAATGGTCTTGTAGGGTGAGATTGGCCGCAGAAGTAGTGGAGACAATGTACTTGAAAGGGAAGGTTATGCTGTTGCTGCAGGATGTGCTTTGGGACTTGTTGCATTAGGTGTGCTACATATCATGAAATTAAATAAGTAAGATATCATTTTCTTCATATAAACGTAGCCGCAATGTTTCTGTGAAGGGCGGGGCAGGGATGCATTTGGTTCCGTGGATAATTTTGTGGACCGGCTTTTCTTGTATACTGCGGGAAAGAAGGTTACAATGTATGTTTATCAAAACCTTTTATTTATCCATTGTTTGAGGGTTCAAAATTTTGCTTTGTGGCCAAGCCACTTTAGCAGGAAAGGATTATATGATGATGTATCAGATCAGATGCGTGTCATGCATCTTAACTCAGTCTTTTATTGACTACCACTAGAAAATTATATGTACTTTTTGAGATTTTGGTCTCTTAGCAGGAGAGGTCCTTGCACATGGGAAGAACAACAGATGATCACAACCGCAGTATAGGGCAGGTTCTGCCTTTTTCTGAGCATTCTGTTTCACAATTCTGCTTTTTACATTGATCATGGCCACTTTGCAGTTTGCACTACTTTTGACATGGTTTGGTCTAATTATCACTTTTTCAGATGATGGATGGAACACAGATCAATGTAGATGTAACTGCCCCGGGAGCTACAATTGCGCTAGCTCTAATATTTTAAAGGTGATTATTCTTCTGTCAGAAATTTTATATTTGGTATTCTCTTTAGTGTCTAATGACTAATATTTTTTTCCCTTATTGCAGACAGAATGTGAAGTTATTGCATCTAGAATTTTTATCCCTGTCACCCATTTTGATTTACAGTATGTGAGGCCAGATTTTATTATGCTCCGTATCGTTGCTCGAAATCTGATTATGTGGAACAGGTGATTCAGTTGATATAGCCAATAATCATGTCAGCCTTCTTTCAGTAGGGAAAATGATGGTATTGGACTTAAATTGCCTACAATCATGTAGGGTTTGTCCATCTAGAGATTGGGTCGAATCTCAAATTCCAGAGTTTGTGAAGGTAGGAGTTTTGAAGGTTGGTGATGCAGCAAGCGAGAGTGATGACTTTGATTCAGAGGCTCTTGTTCAGGCCTATGTTAATATAGTTGCCGGAGCCTGCCTCTCTCTTGGTATTCAACCTGTCCATTCATTTACTTATCTTGCATTGTTGTTTTGAGGGTACTTTATTAGTTTATTAATGTTAAGTTGCCAACTTGTGCAAATGAGCAAGTATAAGATATTTATATTTTCAGATATATATTTTTTCCTAACCTTCACCAAAAATCAGAACTATAAAAATATTGCTGATATGTACAAGATTTTAGTATTACTTGAGGGCATGTGCTGTTGTATTTAGTGCAATTATAGGCGGACCAAGGCAAACACAAGATATTTAAATTTGTAAAGCTGTAGTATGGTTGATGATTTTGACCCTATTAAATGTACGTGTGTGAATTGCTATGTAGCGATGACATATGGTGGAGGACGGTGAGCTGTAATTGCTCACTGGTGCCTGGTCGGGTTGATATTTGCCATAATGGCTAAGGAAGAAAATTACCTTGGGCTTCTTGTTTGAATACGATACTATTCGAAATTAACAACCAAATGCATATTGTTATTGTATGATTTGTGGGTTCATTTAGATGGGATTGTAAACAATATTTTAAAATATCATGGGCGAACTTGTTATTGATTGTTGTCGATAATAATGCAGTTCTGCAGGATGAATTCATGTTTCTTTATGTATGACATTCATTAAATGATGATTAATTAATGTCTGTAATGCATGAAGGATTGAAGTATGCTGGCACAAAAAATGGTGATGCCCAGGAGTTGCTCTACAACTATGCTGTATACTTTCTGAATGAGGTGCAATTGTACATACTATTCTGGTAAGGTATTTTAACTTTTCCGGGACTCATGCTAAATTCATTCCGTGTGTTGTACAGATAAAGCATATATCAAGTTCTAGTAACAATGATTTACCAAAGGGCTTAACTGAGTATGTGGATCGTGGCACTCTGGAGATCTGTCTTCATTATTGTTCTTTCTCTCTCTGTGGTTAGGATCTTTTTCCCTTCTAATTTCATACTTAAAGTTTTCGTCCAATTTGTTATCACATGTAATATTAATTTGATATATTATCTATAAGAATCATGTGTGTCACTTGTGGCATTTTTAAAATTATATTCTGACTTTTGTTTAATCTTTGATATTGATTTTAAAGGTTATAATTAGTTATAATTTATAGTTTATGATCATTTTGTGGTAACAAATCGTTTCTGTCTAGTAATCTTGGTTGATTTCTCAAACATTATGAATTATCTTATCCTCTTGATCTGTTTAATTTTACAAGTATCTTGAGTATGTTGGATACTTATCTTCTAAAATATTGGCATCTTCATCTATGTCTTATTCTGGTTCGACACTTGTTGCGCTCTACGCCTTTTATTTTTCTTGAAGGATTGCAGTACATGAACTTTATTATCCCTTTTCTGCAAATGATTATAGTTTATGAAGTTCATTGTACATTTACTCTTTACGGCTTCTCACATGTAGTTTTAATTGAAAATTTTACAAATCATACGTTAAATATATGTATACTTGCAATTATACACATCAACAGCCATATCCTTACACCTGGATTTTGCTGCAGATTTCAGCATTCGATGTTTGTGTTTTGATACTTGTTATCTCCACAAACTATAGAAAATAGCAATTCCACTAATTCTAATATTTTGTCAGTTGTATCTTTAGATTTTTATTTTTCCTATGCCAAAAAAGATAAAGAATATATCACGTCCTCTTTGTTTCCATAAAGTTCGTGAGTGAGCGAAATTCCTGTCCTCTTTATCATCATAAAGAGTGCATCTCTTCAAATGGAAATTCACACTGTAGAATGATGTGATCTACACGTAAATACCCTGAAACCGGTCTTTCTTAGTTCCTTGTTTTGCTTTCCCCCCCTAGACATATTCATTTGCTAGGTTCACAAACAACATTTATCAGATTCTACACTCAGTTTTATTCCTCATATTTTATTTAAACTGAATCGCATGTACACAACCTTAAATTGCACTTGTGTATTTGACTTTTTCTCAAATATATCATCTATATCTCTGTTTTTCTATTTATTGCTTTTCGGAAGCAACTACATATGATGACTATTGGATACTTTTTGCTCAGTTTCTTTTGCTTAGGGACATCATGATACTGTTCCCACAAAATTGCATATCTATTTTTTATTTTGGTTCCATAGTTCTTTTTCCTGCGGAGTCTCATAGTTTTGATTTCTTCAGAAAATGTCTTACCACTGTGACTCTAGTTCAACATTAGAGTTCAACACTAGAGCCTTTGGAGTTGGTTGACGCACTGTGTCCTTTGGGAAAAATATATCTCATGGTGGCTGCTTGACAATTCAGCCAATAGGTATTTTGTTACAGATATCCTACTAGTTTCTGTAAAACCAAATTTCACCCGGATATAAAGGATATGAACTGAGTTACTGTTCTTTATGATTTCAAATCCATTGTGTCCTGTTTCACCATATTAAAGTCCCTGCCACTATATCAAAACTTCAAAGTTTTGAGGCTTGAGAGTAATATATTTATATTCTAACACGCCCCCACAGGTCGAGCACCCCTTTCATGGGCCAAAACCCGGGCTTTTGCACAACTGCAATTTTTTTAATTTGCTTTTTCAATGCGCTGCTGGTGGGAATTGAACGTGGGTTGGCTTGCTTTGATGTCATATTTCAGCCCGTGTCACTACACCAAAACTCTAAAGTTGCGCCGATGGTTGAGAATAATAATCTATTGTTTTTCAATGCGCTAGGAATTGGACTTGGGTTGGGTTTCTCTGCATATTTAAGCCCCTGGCCACTATACCAAATCTCCAAGTTGTGTGGTGAGGGTTGGAGACAATATATTTATATTCTAGTAAACCCATATAAAAAATTGCTTTACATAACAGCTGTTGGTGTACATTTACAACAATTCCCTGAAGATTGTGCCACTAAGTGAAAGCTTCATTCCAAAGTTGGTTCTGATAGGACATGTTTCATGGTTGGTTGCGCTTAACGAAAGAGTTTTGATGGGGGACGAACTCTAGGAAATCTCAACCTAGGGTTTATCTTCCAAGATAGGGTTTAGGGATCTCTTCCTAGGGTTTCTCACCCAAAGCACACATGCTACTCAAAAAACTCAAACAACAATTTTCATTATCAATCATTAACTACAAAAAACAATGGTAATCTCAGTCTTATATAGGCCTACAAAAAAAATAACTCCCACCACAACCGATGTGGGATAAAACCAACCAACAATAATAACAAATTAAACAAACTACAATAAGATAAGATAAGCCAACAGCTAAATCAAACAAATCCTACTAGATGTACTCATCATTCCCCCAGGGTTGGGGAAAACTCGACCCTATCGAGTGCAGATCTTAACTTTCAATCGGGCCATGTTGGCGGCTGTGGACCCAACAGGTGTGCATCAAGGCTGAACCAGGACGGTGTGGGTGGGACTGGCTTCTGTGACAGATCTGCTATAAAGGATGACAACTCAAGCAATGCGCATGTAACAGAAAGAGACGCATCTTCCAGGATGAGAACTGAATTAACTGTACTTCGCACCATGAATAGTTTGAGCTCTTGTGACTCTGTCTCCTGTAGGAACATCTACAAAGGATCGTACAAGTCAGGCGATCTTTGAGACACTGGAACCCTCATAGCTGGTGTGGATGTCATTAGCTCCATGGCAAGCTCCGCTGATAGATCTACTGAGTTCTTCACAAGAGGCTCTTCTATTTTTGGCTTTAGTTCGGGCTCATCAACTACTACTAGCTCTGGCTCTAGCTTAGCTATATTATCTTGTTCTGGTTCGTGCTCCAACTTAGCAACAACTTCTGACCCTGGCTCCTCAGAACGTCAAGCTCGACAAGGGCTGAAGGCTCTGGATCAATGTCCCTCTTTGCAGCCTGGCTTGCTACAAGTTTTTCTAGAGCCACCCGAATCTTAGTGCAGAGATCTGTGATTGACCGGCTCTCGGGCTCTTGCTCAACATTGGGCTCTTTATAGTCTGACTCAGATGAATAAATGGGTGGAGCATAACGAGCGCGAAGAAAGTCTTGCAAGAGAAGTCTTGCAAGAGAAACCAATATCGACATAACTTGTGATTGTTCTCTACCCAATAATATGGCTCTTCCACCAACTTCATTCGGGCAGAGACACTTTTGCTCAGATGTCAGAGAAAAATAATTGAAAAAAGTTTCAAGATTGTTCTCACAGTCTTCATAACCGTAGCAGTCATAAAAACCACAAAAATTCGGGACAGCCGCATGCACTTTCCATTCAACTTCCGGATCACCATTAGTATGAATATATTGACCACAAAAATAAAATTCCATAAGGAATATTTTAGTGCATAAACTCAAAAATTACCCAAGAATCTCAAGGTTCGAACTGGAATCAAATCGGATTGGAAACGGGTCCCGAAATGCTGTTGGATAGTTGCAGGACTTATAGTAGCACCAAACAGAGATTGTGGAGGTCGTCTCTGCCGCTTGAATGCTGCGAAAATCTATCTAGTAGCTCCGGGGCTCTGTCACGAACCCAACGCTTCAAACAGAGCTCAAAACGGACTCCGAACGGGCGAGCTTTGGGTTTTGGCGGGAGATTTACAGTAATCAGGGTTATTGTTCACATGAACAGTAATCGGGTTACTGCTAACGTGAACAGTAATCGGGTGATTACTGTTCACGGAACAGTAATCCAAAAATAATTCTCTTTTTTTTAGATCTAGGTTTTTTTTATTTCTTTTCTTTTTTGATTTTCAAGAACTAGGGTTTTAGGAATTTGTGAAAGTTTTGGTGGAGAAAAAAAGATTTTGTGAAAGTTAGGATTTTGTGAAAGAAGTGAAAAAGAGAAGGATTTAGCTCTGATACCAAAATGATGGGGGACGAACTTTAGGAAATCTCAACTTAGGGTTTATCTTACAAGATAGGGTTTAGGAATCTCTCCCTAGGATTTCTCACTCAAAACACACATGCTACTCAAAATGCTCAAACAGTAAATTTCATTATAATCATTAATTGCAGAAAATAATGGTAATCTCAGCCTTATATAGGCATACAAAAAATAACTCCTGTCACAACCGATGTGAGATAAAACCAACCAACAATAATAACCAACTAAAACAAACTACAATAAGATAAGATAAGTCAACAACTAAATCAAACAAATTCTACTACATGTCTCCATCAAGTTTACTCATATTTTATGACATCATTATTCATATGTTGTCTAATCACATTGGTTAACATTGGTTTGCTGTTGCTATGTCTTCAACTTTTTTCATTACCAAGTTAGTTCCTACCTCAGAATGAACGCTCTAGGTTTTTTTTTTGGTGTAATCTAGTCACATTCCTTTTCTTCTAGCATTGTCAATTTTTTTATTACAAAAATATTTGGTTATGATTTTTTTGGTGCTTGAATATTTTGCACAGTTTTTTTTGTACTTTAGGATTTATTTATTTTGCTTAATCATAACCTGATTAACATTATTATTATTTTCTTCCAACGAGTCATTTGGATTCAATGCTATCTCTGCTATGTCCTTTGTCAATTCAATTATTTGAATTACTTCATGAACCATAATGCCAATATTTCATGTTATTTATTATCTTCTATGCGCTAATGTCATCTGTTTTCTAATGTATATTTCATTTAATGCCAAGATGATTCTATTTGTTCGTCTTGTATTTCACTTTTGCAAAAACAAAATGAATAATCTTTTAGCTTGCATCATTGCTTGCTTTGAGCCTTACTAGGTTTACTTTGCCTACACCTTAATTCTTTCGACTTATGTACCTAACAAGACACTTGGCTAGGTAATTAGTAAATTAGTAGAGTTATTTATCCTCCTGGGCAGTTCCAACATTTACTTCCTCAACAGAAATAACTATTGACTCGTCCTAAACAGCTCTTGCGTTTGCTTCCACAAAACTTCTTCGTTAACAGTTTTCAGCTCGCATCTACCTGATCCTTGTCAGATGTCCAATTGCAATTTCTTCAGAAACAAGAGGGTTGCTAAGTATATTGGTATGGGTCAGTTCAGAGCAAGGAGTTAACTATACTTGCATTAACATAAAATGTCTCCACAAGCTGCAAAATGTTTTCTGCATTGATTCTCTCAAAAAGAGAATTAAACAGTCCCTTTTATGTTCCTTCTTACTGCTTTAGGTTTTGAATATCTACAAATTTAAAGTCCACCTTTGTGGGAGAACTTATCAAAATGAACTTGTGGATACTTCCATAGTGCCCCTCATGATTTTTTTAGCTCACGACCTCTTTCGTAGGAGTTTGCACTCGTCTTGCGAATCTCAAGGTTTTCAGGATTTAGCTGGAGAAATATTTTAGTGTGTGATTGCATCATGAGCCTGCAACTAAAATTTCAAACCTAAACCGAAACCTTTGATCCCATTTCTCAATGAAAACCCTAGATCCCAATCATACTACCACAATGACGTGCGTTACCCTCGGATGTAGTTGTGTGCAGGGAACTTGCTGGCCCTGTTTATCACCCTATTCTAGTGACTTGTCTGCATCATCCTCAGCTAAGTGTCCAAAAACAGACTCCTACACTAGCAACATGGAGGAGCTTTAAGACATGACAATGTTGGTGCACGACCCAGAGAAAATAGTCAACAACAACCGATGTGACAAAAGTTTCTAAGAGGGAACATGATAGAATTACACACTAATGCATGTCACCAATCCTTAGACCTTTAGATATGCAAGACATTTGCAAACTTTTATGGGAATATCACGATTGGTATTATGGGATATCCACAAGCTTGTTTTTGATAGGTTCTCCTATGAAGGTATGGTTTATATCTGAAAATAGAATTGCGAGAAATTAGAGAGTGATCTCTCCCCAAAATTATATTATATAGATATATGAAAGTTAGAGAGTAATCCTACTCCTATTCCTATACTCTTTGTGCAACTCATATTCTATTAATACAAATCATATTTTCTAACACTCCCCCTTAAGCTGGAGCATATACATCACACATGCCCAGCTTGTTACAAATACTCTGATTCCGGGGACCTCTAGAGGTTTTGTCAACATATCTGTTAACTGGTTCATGGAAGAAACATGTATGAGTTCAGTGATCTTGTCCTTTGTAACCTTTTGACGAATAAGATGGCAATCCACCTTAATGTGATTGGTGCGCTCATGAAAAAAAATCAAATTTTCTGTGACATGAATAACCTCTGTATTATCACAATATAATCTCATATGCTTTGAAGTCAGAAAATGTAGCTTACTTAAGAGATCTCGTTTCCAGACCAATTCAAATATGGTATCAGTCAAGGCTCGAACTCAGACTCAATACTAGATCTTGAAACCACAGTTTGCTTTTTGTTTTTCCACGAGACAAAATTTTCTCTAAAATACACACAATAACTAGTAATCGTCTATTAATCAGTCATCCTTCTCAATCTGCATCTGAAAAATTAGCTATACGTCTATGATCATAATCTGAATAAAAAAGGCCTTTGCTAGGCACACACTTTAGATACCAAAGTATTTGAATCACAACATCCCAATAACTTGTTCGTGGAGCAGATAAGAACTGACTCGTCATACTAATACGGTATGCAATATCGTCGAGCAATGTAAGATATTTCAGTTTATCCACAGGCCTCTTTTATCGCCTTCGATTATCTAAAAGCTCCTCGTTTCTGGCAGTAGATTGGAGTTAGCATCCATTGGTGAACCCACTAGTCTGCACTCTAACATACCAGCATCTAAAAGCATGTCCAACACATGTTTTCGTTGAGAGAGAACAATTCCTTTCTTTGATCTTGCTACCTCAATGCTAAAAAACATTACCACTGTCCTAAATTTTTAGTTTGAAACTTCTGATGCAGATACAATTTTAGCTCACTAACCCCTTGAGCATCATCACCAGTAATCACTATATCATCTATATAGACAATCAACAAAATTTGTTTTCCCTGATGAACCCAAGAGAGAACAAAATGATCTTTATGAGAACAATAACACCCAAACTTTTGAACAACTAAGGGAATCTCCCTGAAAAGAGACTAGGAAAAAGTTAGAGAGTTAGTTGCTTTCCTCTCTGATATATATATATATATATATAGATCAATGGAACTCAAATCCTACTCCTATACCTATATTACTCCTAATACAACTCATATACCACTTCTTTTAAAAATCATGTTTCCTAACATTTTCCCTCAAGGTGACATCATACATGCTCAGGTTCTCACAAATAAAATCAACTCGTGTTTTCTCAAGAGATTTTGTGAGATCTGCCAGCTTGATGACTGGATGAAGCATATTGAGCTTGAATAATCTTTTCTTCTCTCTTCTGACATACCAACTAATAAATCACTTCAATATGTTTTGTGTGCTCGTGAAATATTAGATTTTCAGTTATGTGAACAGCAGCCGGATTATCATAGTATAATCTCATAGGATAATTTGGAGCAAAATCAAGCTCAGTCAACAAGCCTCTGATCTAACCCAATTCACAAGTTATCGCCATCACGATATTCGGGCTCCACACTAAATCATGACACCACACTCTACTTCTTACTTTTCATGATACATGATTTCCTCCAGTAAACACAAAAGCATGTGGTAGATTGCCTATAAATCTGTTATCCTGTCTATTCATCATTGTTTTAAATATTGGCCGATATACCGGTATATCAGCCGAGATACCGGTATTTTATCCAAAACGATACGATAAGTGCAAAAATTACCGGATATTGTTTTGGACTGATATGGGCCGATATATCGCCACGTGGCCGATATATCGGCCGACATCCGAGATGAATATCTGATATATTGGCCGATATAGTTACTTATTTGGATAATTATTATTATTTTTTGCTTGAGAGATCGTTTTATTTTATTTTATGTTCATTGTGGTATTTCAATGATGTTTTTATATGATGTTTGGATAATAACTTATTTCTTTTAATAATGTCTTATATGCATTAACTCTTGATATATCAATCGATATTTAGTAACATATCACGATATATCATCCGGTATTCGGTATATAATTTTGCCGACCGGTATATCACCGATATCCGATATTTAAAACACTGCTATTCAGTATTTGAGAAATCAACAACTCTGGTGTTTTTACAATCCAAATATAGAAGCCCTTTGTTCGGAGCCTTCTTTAAGCATATGAGAATCCGTACTGCTACATCGCAACGAGTGGTCCTCGGTGCTGAGAGAAACTATCTCACAACACTCACAACAAATGCAATATGAGGTAGTTACAGTTAGGTAGTTCAGCTTATCCACTAACATCTGATACCTACCAGGATCATCTAAGATCTTCTTTTGACCTGGTAGCAGCTTGACATTAGTTTTCATGAATGCATTAGGAGATCTGCACCCCAACATACTTGCCATGAGTGCATTAGCAACTCAAATTATTATCGTGACTCCAAATATTATTAGGACTCTATAAGCAAACAACCCTACTAATCAACTATATTACTTATTATATAGAACAATTATAAATAAGTTATCCTTTTTGTATTTCCTCTTGGAAGGTGCTTTCTAAATCATGTAAGGTTTCGTCTATCAGATAGCTTGCTATTATAACACCATGTTCTGTCTTTTTGTGAGATTTTGTGAGATCTGTCAACTGATGACTGGATGAAACATGTCGAGCTTGAATTGTCTTCTCTTCTATCTTTTGGCATATCAAATAATAATTCACTTCAATGTGTTTTGTGTGATCATGAAATATTAGATTTTCAGCTATGTGAACACAACCGACTATCACAACATAACCTTATAGGACAATTTGGAGCAAAACCAAGCTCGGTCAACAAGCCTCTGACCTAAACCAATTCACAAGTTACATTCGCCATTGCACGATACTCTAAATCCACACTAAATCATGACACTGCACTTTACTTCTTGCTTTTCCATGGCAAGATTTTCTCCAAATAAAATACAAAAGCCTGTGGTAGATTGCCTATAAATCGGTGATCTTGTCTATTCAGTATTTGAGAAATCAACAACTCTGGTGTGCTTACAATCCGAATATAGAAGCCCTTTGTTCGGAGCCTTCTTTGAGTATTTAAGAATCCATACTACTGCATCACAACAGTCCTCGGTGCTGAGAGAAACTAACTCACAACACTCACAACAAATGCAATATGAGGTAGTTACAGTTTGGTAGTTCAGCCTATCCACTAACATCTGATACCTATCAGGATCATCTAAGATATTCTCCTGACCTGGTAGCAGCTTGACATTAGTTTTCATGGATGCATTAGCAGATATGCACCCCAACATACCTGCCATGAGTGCATTAGCAGCTCAAACTATTGTCATGACTCCAAATATTATTAGGACTTTATAAGCAAACAACCCTACTAATCAACTACTACATTACTTATTATATAGAACAATTATAAATAAGTTGTCCTTTTTTGTATTTCCTCTAGGAAGGTGCTTTTTAAATTATGTAAGGTTTGGTCTATCAGATAGCTTGCTTATTATAACACCATGTTCTGTCTTTCTATGATCACTCATTCAATAAATCTTTGTATTTGGAAAGTATACATACTTTGTCTTGAAGCATTTCTTGGGGTTTCATTTTCATTTCACATACTACATTTTTTATTTCTCTGATGACATCCAAAGTTCTCCATCTCCAAGCTACATCTTTTCCTATCTAATACAAACAAAAGTAGGTTTCTGTAATTCGAAATTTTCTCAAGTCCTTATCTTAATTTGGATAAGATAGAACCATGGCACTAAGAAGCACTATCTTTTTATAAACAAATTTTCGGAATTATTCTGTTGGTAAATTTTGGCAGTCTGTTTATCAACAGATAGATTGTCCTTCTTTTAATGCTTATTTCAATATCTAGATTGACATAATTACTCCATCCTGTGTTTACTAGGTTATGGCCGGTTCTGGTCATCTGCAAACATTCCGATTACTCAGATATCTTCGAGCTCGAAGTTCAGCAGAAGGGAATATAAATTATGGTATACAAATGGCTGTAAGTTTCTCATTGCCTTTTTTCTATGCTCTGGAGGTTATCAAACAGTCGAGAATTTCTATGGTTTTACGCTATTCATGTTTTCATATTTAAGTTAGCATGTACAAATGTTTCTGTTTGCTATCTTTCCCTTCTAGTTACCCTCTATGTATTATATATGATCTAAATACTTTAACCAAATGCTTAAGTTGATGGTTTTTGGATTAATCATGTACGTCAAGCAAGTTTAACACTTAATTAATACTTTCCTGTGGAAAGGCATCCAGGTTAAATATGAACTGTGTGGAAGCAAAATAAATTAGTGTAAATAACTATAATTTTTATACTCTCAATGATTAGACTTGGCTTAAAGATTGCTTGAGCTTAGTGCTGTATTATCATATTGATGTCCTTCCCACAGCATCAAAAGTCCACAGTTGGTTGTGAGGGTTGAATGAATTATTGAACCAAATCATCAATTTGATGCCATTGGGAAAACCCCTAATGGATACTCGTCATACTTATTTAACCATATATCAATCATTTCTCTACCCACTATTGAACTGATTCCACACCTTATTTTATTTGAACCAAACTCATTAGTTCACTGTAAACGGGCTACTTTTCTAGTTCTACTGGATGCGAGACACATTTCAACATAGTCTATGTTCTTTTGTATCTGGTCAAGACCGGACAGTCTCTTTCATATCTAATAACACGAAACCTGAGCCTCCAAATCTCGTTTTCTTTCTGCTAGCTCGGCATGGAGAATTATTTTTGAGCTTGCAAGTCTCTTGCAATCATAGCATGGTCTGATACTTCAAAAGAAAAAGAAAAGGAGAAAGAAAGCAACTAAAATGTGATACAATACAAACCAAGTTCTGTCTTGTTCATCATCCTTGGACGTAGCACCACCACCATTCTAAATTTTGATTATTAGCACTAGTTTAAATCTCGGCCGATATATCAGTATATCGGTTGAGATACTGATATTTTATCCAAAACGATACGATAAATGCAAAATTTTACTGGATATCGTTTTGAACCAATATGGGCTGATATATCGCCACATGGCTGATATATCAGCCGATATCCGAGATGAATATATCTAATATATCACACGTGATGCAGTTGTGGAGCTTTCACAAGTACATTTGAGGAGTTTCTATAAAAGGTAAGTATCACCTATGAGTCTATGACTCTAAACTTTAAGTAGTTTCATATGATTTATGTAGACAATCACATGTATATTCTTTCTCCGGTAGGACGTCTAAAATGACGTCCGCTATTTAGCATATCGCGATATATCACCCGGTATCCAGTATATAATTTTACCGACTGATATATCGCTGATATCCGATATTTAAAACACTAATTATTGGAGCACAATAACAATTCATAAACACCAAGGTACTCTGTCTTTACTTGATTAACAAATCCATCAATCTATCTCGCTTTGGTTCCTTCACCCTCCTTGGGCCCACCAGCAATAATCTAAATTGAGAATTTTCACACAGAGTAGGATCCTTGTATCCTACTGGTGTCGCATCGAAAGAGAATGTAGGCTCACCTTGCAAATCTTACTAAGACGGTCGAGCTAGTCGAGAATCCTCATTGACATGACTCATCGTCTCCTCCCTTCTCCTCAAAACTAGAGAATTGCTACTCTCTAACAATTATCTTGTGCGATAATTTGAAAATTTCAAACAAATATGAAAGTGTCAAAACATCGCCTGAAACACCCAAGAGGGGACGACTGTCGGCTGATTTGGTAGATATCTTGGCTGACACCAGCATGAATTCAATCACACAAGATGAACCTATCAAAGCCCAAGAATTTTAATCACCCAATCGTTATCCACTCAGATCTAAGAGCTTCTAAAGAAGAATTTCTTCAGATCTGGCCATCATCGACTCAAATCCGGCCATCCTCCAGTTGAATATAAGAGCCAAGCACCGATTCGGCCATCTCGGTTATATCCAGCCCATCACTCAGCTGGATCTGGAGATCCAAACATTGACGATCAGATTCAGCTATTATTCGCTCAGATCCACCATCATCCGGCTAGATCTGGCCATTGAACTCTGGATCTAAAATCAATCCGGCCATGTCGTGGCTGCATTTGATGGTTTTGCTCATATCTGAGCCAAATATTGTTGGAGATTTGGATAAAAGAGGAAAAGATAGGATTTGGAAGGGGAGAGGCCAGAGCTTGGAAGATTCGGCTGCCCCTCCCCTGGCTCGTATGTGGGTTGGAGGGGGGAGAGGTAATGCGTCCAAGCATGATTGACTCTTGGCTCATTTGTTTTGGAGAGCAAATCAAGTGGGTTGTATTCTGATGGCGTGTTACCAGAAATTTCTGGACCCCTTGTGAATCGCGATTCAGAACATGTCATGGTTCAAAGACTCGGCCGAGTCGGAGACGAGTCGGCCGAGTCGTATCCGTCTCGGCCCACTCCGAGACGAGTCCGAGTCACGAGTCGATCGACTCAACTCAGAGGAGACTGACTAGGCTGAGAATCGGAATTGACTCGGTCGATTCGGCATTATGATGATAATTTTGTGGCTCATCGCAATTCAATGTGGAAATAACTACATTAACATGTATTTATGAATGTAGTTTGTTCAATTTACTATATTGTGCATGTATTTTGATATGCTTCTATCGACGACGCGTGTATTTATACTTTCGCTTTATGTTTAGTGTGCTAGGTGATATATTTTGGACATGTGATACATGAATATGAATAGACACATTTTTTTAAGATTTATCGTGATTTTTTCAGAATTTTTTAGCTTTCTATGTAGCGTTTTGCGCGTATCGCCCGATGCCGATCCGAGTCACCGAGACCGATCCGTCCAGTGCCCGCCGAGTCGGCGGCCGAGACCGCGACTGTGAACTATAGAACATGTAGCTATCCTATCGAATGAAGGCCTAAAGAACCATGCCACTTTACCTAAAAGCTTAAGCTGATAGGTTGTTGACTAACATTCTGTATTAGATAAATGTAACTCTTAACATATTAATATTCTTGGTAATGTATTAAAATTTTGAAGTTGTGAGGTTTGAGAGAATCATATTTATACCGCAATGCTCCCTCATAGGTTGTGTGCTTATTTTGATTGAAACCAAGGGTTTGTGCAACTACCTAAATTGCATTCCCTGATGGACTCAGGCGGGTACGACTTTGATGACATTTTTAAGTTCCTACCATTACACTAAAACTTCGAGCTTGTAGTGAGGGTCGTTAGGATATGTTTGTTGTCTAACATCATCTATCATCTTTACTTCCATATCTTTCATTTTCTCTACTCTTAGCGTGTTTTGTTTGGAGCGAAAGTGGGAAAAAACGGAAGTGAGAAAACTCATTTCGCACTTCCACTGGTTGTTTGAACCGGAAAAGGAAAATGGGAAAAACCTTTTTCCTTTTCCCTTTAACATCTATCTTTTATACTATTATTTTCTCATTTGCAGGGTATTACAATCAGTTTTGTGATCATATAAATCTCACTTGTAATAAGTTTAACTCAAAACAGTTAATTTTGTGGTCATATAAATCTCATTTGCAGTCTAATTATAGTTAAAAAACTTCATAATTAATATTTTATTTTGTGATCAACTTTGTGGTCAACTTTTCGGTTAATTTTTTCACTTCTACATTACAATCAAACACTGAAAAACAAACTTGCACAAATCCTATTTTTCATCTTTTTCTCCCCATTTTTCACTTGCATCTTTTCCTTCCACTTACAACAAATCAAACAGGTCATATCTAAATTTTGATTAGAAAATTCAGCTTGTATCAGTATCAGTTCTATTTGACTGACTAGTAATCAGTTCTGGAGGTTGCTGGTTGAACATAATTTTAGTATCGATCCACTTTTTATGGTTTCATCTATATTGATCTGTTTGATACCAGCTCATATTAGCTGATAATAGTCCATAATAAACAAATTGGGTTGATATGCGAGAGACGTTTTTTGGGATTTGAAGCATGAAAAAATAAAAAATATTTATTATAGTAGTTTCTTGAGTGAAAATAAAAAACCCATCGAATAGAAAAGTCGGGCTTCAAGAGTGAGCAATTTTCATTTAATATTCAGTAAATATCAACATCTGAAGACCACCATGCTCTAAATTGCTGAAAATCATTTTCTTTCCTATTGATCATGCAAATTTCAAATAACAAGGTTAATTTAGAGAAATCTAAATCGGGATAAAGTTACGTTCGTTCTCTGCAATAGTTGAATGTCATGGGTTTGAAAGGAAATAATAAGAAAGAGAGATAAAAGTGAGGTTTGATTGGTGGGTGGGGATTTGAAGTAGAAAGAGAACGGGTGTCTATGACTACAGACTAAAGATAGCGTAATTTTAGGAAAGTGCAACAACATAAAGATGAAAAGAAAAACTTTTGTTTGTCTAGACATGCTACAAGATTTAAGAGAATATAGCGTCTTTGCTTATTTTAAATTACTTTATTATTTCAAATATAATTTTAAAATAAAGTATCATATTAGAAATTAATTTTGTTTTGACTTAAACATCTTGCCAGGTAAAATCATATCTAATTTAAATCAATTATGCAAAAAAAGTCAAAAGGTTCTTTTTCTAAATATTTGAAAACTTTAAAGTAATTTTATAAATTCTTAAAAGATGCCAATACCTGAAAGATAAATCCAATAAAAATATTTGAAATTGCCTAAAGTGCTCATACCAATATCTAGAGGGAGGTCCACACCGAAATTGATACCGAGATTTCAAATCGTGCTCTGATTATTATTTGTTTCCAAATTGAAGTGGAGTTTTAATGCACTATCATATGCCTTATAGTTTATAGCTATGATTCGAAGACACAAACACGAGTGTCTTACTCCGAAGTCAGACATGACAATTGTCCAAAATCATGACACGAGGACACAACTAAATATGCAAATTTATTCTGAATATATGCTAATTTGACTAAATATTATATCTATTTGGCTAATATTAATACATGGAAGAACTTAATTTTCATAAAATAATCTACAAAAGTTAACTTTTATCGATGACCATAATCTACTTTATCTCATGCGTAATTTTTTAATAAATAACGGTTTACACATTTGTAAGCGTCGACATTGATAGACACACTTTGGTTCCTGTGTGTATCAGACACCAATTTGGGTGGGAGAAGTGATGTGGACATTAGCAATCTAGGCAGGACCGGGAAGCCCTATTCGCACAGGAGACAAAGATCCAATCAAGGAAGAATTTCTAGTTTTTTATTTAGTTTTATTTGTAGTTTTTTAGTTAGTTGAGTGTGTGCACGTGCAGTGCACAAGTTCTCTTTTATCATTTTTTATTTTCTTTTATTGAGACACAAGTAGTGCACATAGTCTCTTTCTATAAATACTCTTGTAGGGATTTATTCTGAGATCAATGAATGAGCTATTGAAAACTTTGAAACATTTATTGTTTCTTTTGAAATCTGTGTGTGAAGTGAGTGATTCACCTCGGTGCGAAGCACGAAACCCTAATTTCCACAAACCCTAGTTTTTCCTCTTCCGTTTTGCGTCAAGGAGTGTCCAACATATCACAACTTTATAGCATAAAATGGCATGAGCTCTATATCTTCATTCATTACTAGTAGAAATTAAGGCATCACATATCTAATAAAAAATGGCTTAGGTTTGTTTGAATTAGATTTTGGCAGTTGTAGTTATCAAAGAAATTTTTTATGTGATTCAAAAGCTTCAAAATACTTAACATTTAGTAGCTTCTAGATTTGAAGTGAAAACATGCAAGATCTTGGATAAGGACGAAGGTAGAGTAGCACCTCCACGGAGAAAAGAAGTGATTATAGGGTATATGAGTTGTTCTGTGAAAAGTGTCCAAAAATATTTCTGCAGAATGTAGTTTGCATCCTTTTCCTCCATCGGATATGCGGATAGGAGCAATGGAAGTGTAGTCTTGGTTTTGCTTGATATCAATAAAAGCCAAGGAGGTTTCATATCATGGTATATCTACTGACGAAGGCGGTATTATCTTTGAATCATGCAACAAAGGAAATGAGGATTCATTATATGGAGAGGGTCCATATTGAGTAGTTGCTCCTTGTTCTGCTCGACGATAGCAGTGTTGAGCTCTGACCACAAGTGTTCTTTGCTTGCGACCGTGAAGGCTGCCGAGAGATTTCGAGTAGTAATTTACCCTGTGATCCATCAATGTGGGACACTGCCAGATGATTTGTTTCTTTAGCTGATGGGGTTGATTAGCTTTCGCTAGGTTTTAGTTTATTTTGAGGCCCAGGCTATGTATGAATCCTATTAAAGGGCCCCCCCCCCCCCCCCTCCCCCACATCAAACTTTGAAGTTATGATGAGGGTTGTGGGTAATATTTTTATATCCTAACACAACGCTGCTGGTCGAGTACTTTTTTTCATGAGCAAAACCCGTGCTTTTGCATATTTGTTAGTCCGCTTTTAAAGGCGCGCCCAGTGGGGATTGAACCTTGGTTGCTCTAATACCATATTAAAGTCACCGCGACTACACCAAAATTCCAAAGTTATGCCGAGGGTGTTGGGTAATATGTTATATTCTAACAGATCCTTCTTATCATAGTCATATGCAACTATTATTTCAGAGAATGTCCTATTAGAATCTTAGTAATGAAACTTGGGGACTTTTGCCTCATTGTTTTTCTTCAAATAAGTAGAAAAAGAAGTAGATTTTAAACATTATAAATGCTCCAAAGGTTTATGAGGTGACACAATATTTACTTGACCTGCATTACTTTTCTTTGGCATGTGCATGCTGTGATGCTTCTTGTTCTTACCTCTTCTTATTTATGTGATTATGTGGTTCATACATCTGGATAATCCTTCAACTCATTATTGTCAATGCTGCTGTTCCTTTAGGTAAGTTTGGCTATTGGCTTCTTGTTTCTTGGTGGCGGGATGCAAACCTTTTCAACTGGGAACAGTGCAATTGCTTCATTGTTGATTACTCTTTACCCCCGTTTTCCTACTGGACCAAACGACAACCGTTGCCACCTTCAGGTACGTTGAGTTTTTCTTTTGTGTTTGGATGGTTTTTTTTTTCCTTCCCCGTTTCTGTTCCTACTTTAATATTTTCATCCTTTGCAACTTATCATTGCCTGTTTATTCTAGGCATTCAGGCACCTATATGTCATTGCTGCGGAATCTCGTTGGGTACAGACAGTAGATGTCGATACAGGTTTGCCGGTCTATGCTCCTCTTGAGGTGACTATCAAAGAAACAGATCATTACGCTGAGACTAGCTTTTGCGAAGTGACTCCCTGCATTCTGCCAGAGCGTTCAGTGGTATGTAACAGAGAATCATTAGTTTAAGTATGCTGGACTATGGTCAACTGAATTGTTGAATCTACCATAGCACTTAAAAAGTATGAGAATATTTATTTCTTTTATGTAACAAAGTCAAATCTATAAGAAATTAAGTTGCTTTTGTCGCAGCTGAAGAGTGTTCGTGTTTGTGGACCAAGATATTGGCCACAGGTTATAAACCTTGTCCCTGAAGGTACTGAGTTGAAACAAAATGTGTAATGTTTTATCTTTCATTGTACATAATGACTTAGGGCGTAATTTTGTTTTTTTTATGGTTTTCTTTTAAAGATAAGCCTTGGTGGAGATGTGGAGACAAGAATGATCCTTTTAATGGTGGTCTTCTTTATATTAAGCGAAAAGTTGGATCTTGTTCGTACGTGGAAGACCCAGTTGGATGCCAATCTTTGCTGTCGCGGGCAATGCACAAGGTTTGATTTATTGGCTAACTTATTAATAACAAAACCATATCATATTGACCCAGATGATCAATGTTTATGACAGATTTTCGATACATCAACCTTGTCTAATTCTGTGACAAGAGTCGGTAACAATTCTGAACCTGGTTCATTTAAAGTTGAGCAGTTGGTCAGTACGTTTTCAGCTGATCCAAGTTTGATAGCCTTTTCACAACTTTGCTGTGGCTCCACCTTGAACAACAGGTAAGCTGCTTGTGGTCTTTTCTTTTTTCTTTTAATTTTTGAATCTTTTGCTTGGTTAACTATAATTTTCTTTCCTCACCTCCCGCCTCTGGTATCCAAATTTCCTTTTATTTATTTATTTATTTATTATAGTTAGCGGCTTTAGTCGTTTTCTTTATGAGAGGCTAATAATCTCAGTATCATGTAGAGTTGCAGTGGGTTCATATGGAAACTTATATGGGGGCCTATTACATTGGGGGGGGGGGGGGGGGGGGGGGGGTGGTTTGAATATGCTGTGACTTACTGTGACATTTACTGCAATTTTCATGGGTAGTCCCAGAGGGTTCCAGGTCTTAAGTGGTCGTAAACAAGTGTGGCAGGAGCATTATAGGGCTGTTAAGATAATTTATGACCTATAGGAGATCAGTTTGTTAAACAGTTTCCTAGGGCTCGTGTTTTTGAGAGTTTAATCTCAAAGTAATGTCAGTTTATTTGGATCAGGTGATACATGACTCATGGGAAAGTAAGATGGTAAGCTGAATGATTGTATTCGTGTTAAATTTAACTTGGAAATTTTGGGATTGCTTGGTCCAAATTTGAGAGTGGTCATCAGGAGTATAATTACTTCTCTTAGGTCTTCATAAACAGCTTAAACTCACAATGAAAATAATGCATTTCTGGGAAACGATTGTTTTTCCACCAGAGCCCCTTCTATTCTGAGTTCTAAAGTGTCATCGCCACTTGATCAATCACCGATGAAGTGCAGGGTGGTGTGGCAGAAAATAATTCATCAGTCCTTTCTACTAAATTATGAAAAGGATTGAAGCACAATACAATTTTAATCTTTCAGATTTCTCTGTTGGGAAATATGGGGTTGCAGTTGGTTGGGTTGTTTCCCAGCCAAGTGCTCTGAATAGATTACATTTTGGCCTAAGCGCATATATAGAACATGAAAACTGGTACTTTATCTAGATTACTAATCCAGCACAAACTCAACATTTCTTTGTGCTTGAGCACTGAAATAGAAATACCTTAAATAAGTTGCGCGCAAGTAGTTAGCTACCATATTTAACTGACCAAAAACCTAAACTTATCTATCCTATATTACCTGATCTTTTGGTTTGTGCTTTCATCAACCAACTATTGATGGTTTAGTACGGTTGCCAGTTTACTTAAGTTGAGCGCCCAGTTATAGGTAGTTGGTTAACCATGTAAAAACTGGTGTAGGAATATACTTTTCCATGCTTTCACCAGATATGCTAGTGACTCTGAGCGTAACATGGGAAAATATAACAAAGTTTATATTGCTATTGTAGAGATAAAGCGAAGACGGTATTGCCAACATTAGGGGTGCCTTCCTTATTTAAGCATAGAAACAATATATAATGTATGAACAGGAAAAAAAAAACCCTAATTATACAGAAGACCCTTAAATATACTAATATTACAGGAATAACCTTACTACTATGATTGTCCCCTTGAGCTGTAGCATAAATGTCATATACGAAGCATCGATATGTGACAAGAGGGGGAGAATTTGAGTCCGATACATATTCGATACGGATACACCCTGCGGGTGTTCTTGGGTCGGGTTAGCGGGTTTTGAAGAAAGTGAAAAACCCGCCCGTTGGGTTTAGGCGGGTTTTTGAGTTGTTTGAACCCGCATGTCAGGTTTCGGATCTGTTGGTTTTGGGTGGGTTTTGACGGGTTAAACTAATGACTTATTATGTAATCTTACCCTCAATTTTTTTTTTTAAACAGTAAGTGAATATATTACTAGAAGTAAACAAGTACACAGAAACATACAATCTTGCCAGCCATTTATACCTAACAGATTCAATTCCCAAATAGAGTGGGGGGAGGACCTTGTCGTCCACCACAACTAAAAGGAACTAAACAATTTAGGATAAAAGACATTGCCCAATAAGAAAATACATAAACTGCAAAAGATACAGAAAAACGTGGCACTCAAAGACTTTATGACCAATTACTCAAGATTTCTATCGCCATTCTGTCTGTTGAGACCTTCCAGTGGCATGTTTCCATTAGCAAATTTACATCCTCATATAGTCTCCTGAAGACCATAATTTTGTGTTGTTCCTGCTGCTAAAAACTCTCTTGTTTTTCGCCCTCGATATATGCCAAACTACCCCTCCCAGAGCCAGTCTTGCGAGCACATAGGATTTGTTTTTCTTGCAAAATCTTTCTTTGATTGTCTTGGTTTCTCCCCGTAAACAGGAGATTGTAGGAGAGAGCCCCAGCTTAAGCTTGCACCGTGACCAATTGTATGCAGAGTAAGAGCAAAGAGAAAAACAGATGTTGAATTGTTTCAGATTCCCATTGCAGAGGACCCCTGTGTCTTGATCAATAAGAGAGAATTGCTTCAACTTGTAAGCTGTCAAGAGTCAATCTTTAAAAGCTTGCAGTAGGCAGCATGACATTTTAGGGTTGTGACATGTAAACCACACTACATTGTGTAGTGGAAAGATAGTGCCAAGAGACCTCACAATATTCCAGGCTCAAAGGCAAAGTTCTAGTAGGGGTAGCAGTCCATAGCCACTCATTAGATTCAGAGTGATGCATGTGTATGACAGCTATATGTGTAACTTTGGCCATCTCCTTCCAAGCAAAATAATCCGTTGGGTGAACTGGAGCATCCCATATAGTGAGGGTCTTGAAATAGTGGTTTTTGCATCAGAGTGCCCAAATAGAATTAGAATTGCAACAATTCCATAGACGTTTGAGATTAGCTGCCTTGTTAAGATCAGATATACCTCTTAGTCCCACCCCACCTTCAGTTTTAGGCTTACAAATGTCAAGCCAACTCCAAGCATGCATATGTCCTTTCCAGACAAAAGAGGCGCACAGTTTCTCAAGTTGGTTGCATACTGAAACAGGCCAGGTGAAGCTTTGAATCCAATATGCAATAATACCATGAATAACTGATCTAATCTGTTCAATTCTCCCAGAAAAAGGATAGTGTTTTCATACTCCAGCCCTCTACTCTCTGCCTGCATCTGTCAATCAAGGAGGAAAAATGTCTAGGCTTAAGATAAACAGGTGAGAGGCATGCCTAGATGTTTAGTAGGGGAAAAGCTTTCAGAGAAACCAATGATGCTTCTAGGAGAGTCCCTGTCATGACAACCCTAGCTAAATATAATCTTGCTTTTCTTTTGTTCATTGTAAGTCCAGTGGTTGCTCCAAGGTTAGCCAACATAGAACCGATCTCTTTCAAAGAAGACTTGTTAGCTTTAACAAAAATCAGCATATCATCAACAAAAAATAAGTGTGACATAGTAGTGAGGCCCTCTTTTGATAGATGTGTTTCGTCCTGAAGCTAAAGCGATGTCCATGCTAATTGACCAGTATTTAATATCTAGGACAAAGATATATGGAGAAAGAGGATCACCTTGTCTGATGCCTCTATTGCTATGGAAGAACCTTAAAGGAAATCCATTCAACATGACCGCGAGTTGGAGTACAAATACATTGCTTGATCCATCGTAGCCAAGTGTTAGGGAAACCCATACTTTTCATCATGAATAGAACAAAGTCCGTGTTGATGCTATCAAAGGCTTTATGAAGGTCAATTTTCAAGCAACAACCTTTGGATTGAAATCTCTGATGAGTTCATGAGCAAGAAGTGAGCAGTCACTTATTTGCCTTCCCTTTAAGAAAGCACACTGAATATGAGATATGAGATCAGATATAACACCTTGAAGCCTACTGCTGAGGATTTTAGAGATAATCTTGTACAAAATATTACAGCAAGAGATTGGCCTGCAGTAAGTTGAGAAGAATAATCTTAGGAATTAAAATGAGGAAAATATGGTTTACCTCCTTTAGTAGTTTCCCAGATACAGAAAAACTGGAGCCATGGATTTGACTCTGTATCCTGAATAAGCACCCCATTACTGTCCAGAATTTGTTTGACTTGATTTTGATGCTGCCTTATTCTTCAAGCTGAATGAAAAAAATTGTATTCTTATCACCAAGCGTCAACCAAATTTCCTTACTCTTTTTCTTATTTTATCCTCTTCAAGAAGAAGCCAATGCTGTAGCTCCGGCTTAAGCTTCTTTTCCGACTCTGCCAATCAGTAGAGAGAGAATCAGACCCATGGAATCATGGACCTCCTTTAATTGCTGCCTGATGGAGTTAATTCTGGATTTGATACTGATATTATAACTTCTTCTTCCTTGACTGCTTTGTTTACATTTTTAAGTTTCTTAACCAAGTGAAACTTAGGAGAGCCGATGAATTCAGCAGACCATGCTTCAACTATAATAGACTTGAACCCCTCGCATTCATTCCAGTAGTTGAAGTACCTGAAGAGTTTGGGACCTGTGTCAGTGGTTTTGGAAAGATGGAGCAACATGGGTAAGTGGTCACTTGCAGCTTGAGAGTGATACTCATAAAAAGAGTCAGGTAAAGACGTAAAGTGTCAATCAGTGTTGATTACTCAATATTCTATTCAGTCGACCAATGATTCTGGCGGTACCCTCTTCATTGTTATGTCAAGACCAATGAGACCTCACTGATTTCAAGTCTGCTAAAGAGCATGTGGTGATACAATCATTAAAAGGAGACAATTTAGCAAAAAGTAAGTGGTCTTCCACCCAATTTTTCATCAGAGAACCTGGCGGAATTAAAAGTCACCCATCACTGACCAAGGACCAGAGATGATATGCTGATTAATGTGCACTAGCTGGGACAACAATTCTTTCCTCTCCTCTTGCCAATTTGAGCCATACGCAACTGTGAGATATAATTGTAGACCCCCAACATTCATTCTTAGCCTGAATTGCAATTTGCTGAGAGGAAGAAGTCAACAAAGTATAGTTCCAGTAATTTTGATTCCAGAACACTCAAATCTTGCCTCTGGGAGAATGAGAATAGTTATTAAAATGATTCCAACATGGAGGTATACATCTAACTATCTAAGCACTCGTCTTGATTTCCTTTCTTTAACGTTAGTCTCAACCAATCGAATAATAGAAGGTAAGCACTTAGCAATATGCTCAGTAACATCTCTTCTTCTCTCCTTAGGTTCAAACCTCTAACATTCCAAATCATGATTGACAGTTTGAGTTGTATTGGGCCTTTGTTCAATCTATCACTCCTTTGAGTAGTAGGAGCTTCCTTTGTCTTCTGCTACTTTCTTTCTTTTTGGCCTTCAAGATATGGCATTTTTCCATCTTCTCTTCCACTCTGGTTTGTTCTGAACAATCTGAAATTTAGCTCAGTGCTCTCCTGCTCTTCTTCTACAGTAGCATACATATATATATAATAATATAGATGTTATATATACAAAAATTATTCATTTTTACGTATGCACATATGCACATATATACATTTTTTGAATGGTTAAATTATTTTGATTAATCAAAAGAGGAGTACAAAATATTACATTAAATCTAACATCTCTAATACCCCCCTCACATGAGAACCAATAACTATTAACTCTTAATAACTCAAATTAAGCCGAAAAGTCATCATAAAATAATCATTAACACACTAACGATTAGCTCCGTGACTAGCCTTGAAAAAAGTACCATCCATCTTACCAGATCTACTATTTGGAAGAGAATATAAGACACATAGAAGATCCAATCTATTGTAGACCATTAACTCACAGACGTGAATCAACTGGATTTATTGAAATCGATCCTCTTGTAGATTTCAGATTCACTAACATGCACATGTATACATGACATGCATAAAAAACATATATCAACATGTGTAAATATATAAATATTTAATTAAATGGGTATAAATCAATCAATATATACTAAAGAAGGCGAGTTCGAGTTCGGTCTCGGCTTTTGTCCAGTTCAAATCTGGTGGGTTTTGAAGAAAATGAAAACTCGTCCTATTGGATTCCGGCGGGTTTTAGGCTAGTATAAAACCCAAAAGTTTGAGCGGGTTCAGGTTTATGCCTGACCCATGAACAACCCTAATACACACCGATCATCTAGGATTCACACTCAACATCGATAGGTCCATGGGAATCAAGCGCGAATCTGGTTGGAATCCTCGACGGTGAATGAGGTGTTGGTTGGTGGAGAATGAGGATTTGGCCTTGTTGACGAAGCAGGACATGGCTTTGGGCAGGTTTGGGTAGCCAAGGAGTAGCAACATTGGTGGGTTTAGCGCTGGGTTGTAATTTGCACTCGACGCTCTCAAGTGGTGTTAATGGGTTTGATCTAGGTTTTGCTGAGGAGGGGGAGGAGTACGAGGGGACAGAGGCATAGAATCTAATTGAATTGAATGGGTTTTGCTTTAAGTGATGTAAAGGTGAAGCGAGTTAATGGATTATGATGAATGAACGTGATGTTGGTTTGTCGCGATGTCGGTGATCAGATTTGAAAGGGATGTTGGGTTGAGTATGGGAAGGCGAGGGGGCTTGTGATTGCAATAGCCAGCCATTACAAGTGAAGGTGAAGTGAGTGGATAGGGCAGAGTGGGTGGGTCGGGGTGGATCTTGACCGTGGGTGTGAGTATGGGAAGGCGAGGGAGCTTGGTTTTTTTTTCCTTCTTGGTACAGGGCGGGAATTGTTTTTAGTGTGGAAAATGGGTGGAGTTATGTATATGATGGCCTTTCTTTGTAAATGGTGGGGTATTTAAATGGTGGTGTAATTAATTGGTGGGGTATTTAAAAATAAGAAAGGACCTATTAGAAAAGATATTCATTTTTTAAATAATATTTAATTATAATTCATTGCATTTGAATATAAAATAAAAATATTATTATTTTCTGTATCTTTCTTTGTAGATATATAAATGATGGGGTATTTTAAAAAAAATAAGAAAGGACCTATGAGAAAAGATATTCACTTTTTAAATAAGATTTAATTATAATTCATTGTATATGTAATGTATAATAAAATATTATTATTTTCCCTATCCATAAAGAATCTAATGCGTGGTTTTTTAAATTTTGTGTATATGTGTATCCATATTGCGTCATATCCAATACATGTACCTATATCCATGCTACAAAGAAGAGAAAAGGTCTTTATGGACAATGATTGGCTGTGGTTGTGGGTAGGGACAGTGGCAAGGGAGCTAGTTGGAGCATTTCTCGAGACGGGAAAATTAAGCTTAGTGTTTCTTCACTGTTTTGGGAGGAGATGGCAGAGGTTGGATGATGTAAAAGAGGTGGCAGATGTGGGAAGCCGGATGAAGGGGTGGCAGATGATAACGGGTGTTGGGACGCTAGAAGTTTGGTGGTCAGTCTGTGGGATTTGCAGTCACAGAAGAAATGAAGAAAAGAAACGAACAAGGAAAGAGAAAAGAAAAGAAAAGGGGAAAAGAAAGGAAGTTGAAGAAAGAGAAGAGAAAAGAGTGAAAATAATAATAAAGAATAGGAGAAATTTAAAGCAGATGAAGAAAAGTAAGGAAAGAGTGAAAGGAATAATTAAATTGAACTATAAAAAGGAAATTCGTTTTGAGAAGAGTGTATCAATGCTCTCATACCATGTGGAGACAGAGAGAAGATGGTAAACTCAAACTTGGATGTCTAGCTTGTCTGTGGCATCAAAACAGTACATTATGTAAGAATAATTAATATACCTAGTTACAGAAAAGACCCCTACTATACTAATATTACAGAAATGGCTTTACTACTTTAATATCTACAATGTGTGTCAGATGAGCTTGCTTCTAGTGGCAAGGAGTGACCCTCAATCTCGCTTTTAATAATATGGTACATGGTTCTAATGTTCGGGAGGGAAAGTTTAGTAGCATGTACGCAGTTTGGTTCCCATTTCTCAGTCATCATTAAGAAGGAAAAGCCTTAAGGACACTTCTTACATGTGTAAGTTCTCTGTTGCCCGCAGATCCTTTTCCTCATTTTGCTTACCAAGTGTATTTATTCCCAAATTTGTTGAGAATATTTGTTTGTTTTCTCCAGGAGTCATCTCTCTCTCTCTCTCTCTCTCTCTCTCTCTCTCTCTCTCTCACGCGCGCCCGCACAAATTTTATTTTAGTTCTCTTTTGAGATATTTGAAAATATACCTTCGAACTTGCAGGTCGGATTCCAATTTTCAGGATTTGTTCACAAGTACTATTTGAGTGTGTTAGCAAAGATAGGCCAGCGCTTCTTCAGGTACAATGACAAGTAGACATCTCTTTTCTCTTTCCTATCTCTTTTCCTGCAAGCATCTTTTGTTTGTCTGATTCTTTAATCCACTACTGGGTGCAGGTCTACCTCTCATTGTACACAATCATTGAGTCAATGTGGGAGCAGGTGAACGGCAGTCACCTTGCTTTTCATGATTCATGTTTCCTTGCCAGTTTGAAGGTAAGTTTTTGTGTTGTCGCTGTTCTGAGATTTTTATCACAACAACTGATAGCAATATCGATGTTGGTATGGTTCATAAAATTTTGAGTATTAAATCAGAAAATCTAAACGTTGACATGGTAACAGCTGGAGAGTTCAACAGATAATTGAATAATTTTTTAGTTATTTTCGGGATTGCCGTTTTAACTCTCTATGGTGTGGTGATTTAGTATGTACTTTATGTAGGACACCTTGCTATATTACCTGGCACTTGCTATTATCTACTATTTTCCTAGTCTTGGGGAAAATTCATTCTTAAGCACTCAGTATAGTACCGTAGATTAAATAAGTTCAATACTATAGTACCATGGTCTAGAAGCGCTCAGTATCTATAGCTTTAAAATTCATTCTTAAGAACTTTAATTTGTTGGCCTTCTTTCATTTTGTAAATACTTTTTATTATCATGTTTTGACCATATTATAATCTTTTACTTATTAATGTGGTACTGATTCTTCATGATTCTTCATTATTTCCACGTGACACTGCTAGGAACCATTTCAATTTTACGTTTTCTGTGTCACCCTGCAGCTGGCATTGGCCTACAATGAGGCTTTAATCAGTGGCAAACTGACTTGGACGAAGGGTGGCATCATTCAGTCTACATTCCTGGAATCTCTCAAGAAGCATGTAGAGGAGATCCTGGCATCTTCTCATAAGCTCAAAGTCGATTTCTTGAATTATTTAAATTTGTCAAAGTGGCCCATTGGAGAGAAGGTAGACTCGATGCTTCTCGCTTGGTATGTTCAGTGGTATGGTGTGCCACCGCCGCAAACTGTAAAATCAGCAGGGGATAAGATAAAGGGAAAAGTTATGATGTCCTCATCTGCGGTTCCTCTTCTTTGCTTGTTGTTACCGACAACTCATATCAAAGCGCTTACTGAAATTGACAAATTCCTGTTTTCTTCAAGATACTGAAAGTTTGGTATGTCATGGAAAGGGCCAGTATGAGAAACAATGGGATGGCTTGCATTGCATTCTGTATATGTCACGTCATGGTCTCATAAGGCCTTACTTGGAGGTGGGAAGTGATCACCCTTGCAGTAACCAATTCTGCCAGCTGATATAAGATGAAGGAAGGTATGATTGCAGCAGTTTACATTATTTATATTGTGGCAAAACTTTCTTATTGCACCACCTAATTGTTTTTCCAACATAAATCTTAAATTTTTCTGTAATGTGATCAATCTATTGTACATGCTGAATGTAACTAACACCATATAAATATTTAATTATTCAATTAGAAGCTTTCAGTCACATGATATTTATAATTTATCATACATCAGAATGCTGTTTCAGTCCCATTCGTATATATTGTCTTATCTGTAATAGACCAGCTGCAAATGTAATATGGGAATTCTTTGAAGGTTATGTTAATATCCCGTCAAATATTATCACAAGAAAATAATATCAAGACTCCTGGGACCTGATGAGATACCATTATAACACGAACTTCAATTTTAGTATAGAGGATTGAATGTTGGGTGATGATCCATGAGTATATAGATGAACGATGAGATTGTGGTGGTGTTGATGATGATGGAATTAGTAGAGGAGGGAAACTAATTTGATTCAATTTTTTTTAGGGTAAGAAAATGTAGTAGTTGCTGGTAATTTTTTGGGTGGAAATGAATTTTATTAAGGGTATGAAGATGATGAAGGTGATGATGAAAATGATGAGAGAGAGAGGATTGAGATTATGAAGAAGAAAATTATTTTAGTGCTAATGATGATGGAGTTAGTAGAGAAGAAAATGTAATTGGTTTCACTTTTTATGTTAGGGTTTAGCAAAGAAAATGAAGACGTTAAAGAGAAAAAAGAAAAAGATAGTATAGTGGTGATAATGGAGGAGGATGAAGAGTAGGAGGAAAAGGTGACGGTGGTGGAGATAAAATAGAATTTTGTTTTTCTTAGGGTTGCGGTTAAATGAAAAAAGAGATGAATTTGATGGAAGAAGATGAGAGAGAAGTATCATTGAATTTCATCTAGAGGCAAAACCATCCAATTATTTTAGAAGGTAACAAAGTGTAAAGTCCAAGAAAAAAAAATTAAGTAGTGTTCTAAATAATGGAAAGCGTAGTGTAGCAGGCAAGTGTCACAAACCACTAAAGCTGAAAGCGGCAGCTAAAGTGGAACGGGTTATTAAATTAAGAAATAGCTATACATAACTAATATATACAAACTTTATGTGTGCCGCGCGCGCGCGCATGTATATGTATGTGTATACACACATGCACACCACACACACATTAGATGTTCCTTTAAAAAAATTAAAAAAAATTTAATCAATGGACGAGATAAAGAGATATAAAGTGTTACTCAAAGCATAATTGAACCAAAGTGATAACTTATGAATCATAAGTGTGATAAAGTCAGTTTTGTAGGAAGAGGAGAGGAAGTCGTCGAGGAAGTCGACGATGTCGCAAAAAGGAATTAGCACAACAGCCAAAGAAATCAGTAGTAGTAGCAGGCGAACGGTCGACGGCCCGGTCGACCGTCGGCAGAAGCAGCAGAACGGTCGACCGGGGCCGGTCGACCGTAGTGCACACACATGCACAGCAGACATGCACGGGTATAGCAGTCGACCGGCCCGGTCGGTCGACTGAAAGTGCCTAACTCTCGGTTAGGCACGATCGACCGGCCCGGTCGACCGGTGCATATGGTCGGTCGACCGACCGGTCGACCGACAGTCGGGTCAGGCTGTTTCGGGAAAGTACTGAATTTGAAATCTGTTTAAGGGTTGAACGGATTTCTAGGGTTTGTAAGTGTGTAGAGAAAAGAGGCAGAACTCTCTTCATAACCATTGCTGTAAACATTGTATTGATACACAAAAATTAATAGAAACCCCTCTCTTTCTTGCCCCGAGGACGTAGGCGAAAAGGCCGAACCTCGTTAAATCTGATTTTGTATTTTTTTCTGGGATTGTGTGTTATTTGCTGTTGGTGGTATTGTTCTTTTGCATCTGAGATCTAGGGTTTCCTTTTTGTGGTTGTTGTCCGGCGCACAACAAGTGGTATCAGAGCATCCCAGATTCTTCGTGGGATTATCTGGCGATTCGGAGGGGCATCGGGTGCTGATTTGGTGGAGATCGTGTGTCGATCTCAGATCAGCGGTGGTTTTGTTCGTGGGATCGTGTGTCGATTTCAGAACAGCGCGAGGAGTGCTCAAGGAATCATTGGAGGAGTAGATCTGAGGATTCAGTTAGAGAGATGGCAGAAGAAAGTAAATCAGTGAGAACCATGAATCCTCATCCGAGGATTGACGTGGTGAAGTTTAACGGCACTAACAATTTTGGGATGTGGAGATGCGAGGTGATGGATGCCCTAAATGCATCGAACCTCGAGGATACTCTACTTCTGGAGAAGAAGCGAAGCACAATCACTAAAGAAGAGTGGAAGAAGATGAACCGATCTGCGTGTGGGTTGATTAGATCGTGTCTAACACAAGATATTAAATATCTTGTGTTACACGAGACATCTGCTAGGCAGTTGTGGGAGATCCTTGAAAGGAAATATCTGACAAAGAGTATTGAATCGAGACTGCAGCTGAAGAGCAAGCTGTACGGGTTTCAGATGAAGAAGGGATGCTCCGTGAATGAACATCTAAATCGCTACACGAAGCTTCTTACGGATTTGATCAATGTGGATGCCAAGATAGATGAAGAAGATAAGGCGGTAATCCTCTTGAACTCTCCCCCTGCGGAAGAGTATGAGACATTCACCTTAACCTTCATAATTGGTAGACAGACTCTTGACTATCATGAAGAGTCGTCTGCTTTGACAAATTATGAGACGAGGAGAAAGGAGACAGATTTCTCAGTCAAGCTCATCAGCAGAGGCGCTAGCAGTAAGAGGCAGGGGTTCATATAGGAAGGGCAAAGATGATAGAGGGAGATCGAAGTCCAGGCCGGGTTTTCGAGATCTGAAGAAGAACCAGTGTGCCTTCTGTAGAGAATTAGGGCACTGGAAGGTTGACTGTCCAAAGTTCAAAGGAAGAAGAAAGAGTTGAAGACTGAGGCAAATCTTGCAAAAGTGGTTAGTACTTAGAGCAGTAACTCACAGACAGGTGGATCAGACTCAGATTCGTCGGTTTTCTCATTCTCAGTCACTACTCCCATCATTGGCTACTCAGGAGAAAATGAGTGGATTTTAGATACTGGTGCTACATACCATGTGTGCCCTAATCGGAATTAGTTTTCTAGCTTTGAGAAGCTGGAGGGGTGTTCAGTCGTTATGGGCGATGATCATCCATGTATCATGGAGGGTATATGTACCATCCAAATTAAGATGTTTGATGGGATGGTAAGGGAACTGAAGGAAGTGAGGTATGTACCTCAATTGAAGAGAAACCTAATCTCTGTTGGAGCTTGGAGTCATTGGGCATTGTGGTGTCAATTAAGGAAGAGTCCTGAAGATGACCAAAGGTTCGATGGTGGTATTGAAGGTCGATCACAGGAACAATCTTTACTACTTGAATGGTAGTACTGTAACATGACAAGTGGCGGCTTCTACCAGTTCAGATGAAGACTCAACTAAGTGTGGCATATGAGGCTGGGACATGCCGGAGAAAAGTCGTTGCAAATTCTTGCAAGACAAGGCGTATTGAAGGGTGCCGGAACCTACAAGATGGAATTCTGTGAACATTGTATCATCGGGGAGAAGACCAAGGTGAAGTTCGGCACAGCAACACATTGCACCGAGGGGATTCTGGACTATGTTCACACTGACGTTTGGGGACCTACCAAGACTGCATCAATTGGAGGTAACCATTACTTTGTGTTGTTTATTGATGACTATTCTAAGCGTTGCTGGGTATATACCATGAGACACAAAGGGGAAGTCCTAGAACTGTTTGTGAAGTGGAAGAAGAACTTGGAGAGAAGTACGGGAAGGAAAATCAAGGTTATCCGTTCAGATAATGGAGGAGAATATAAGTCCGATCCTTTCTTCAGCTATATCTTGATGAGGGCATAGAGAGACACTTCACAGTAAGGGAGACACCGCAATAGAATGGGGTAGCAGAGAAAGGATGAATAGGACTTTGCTAGAGAAGGTCCGGTGTATGTTGTCCAATGCCGGTTTATCGAAAAACTTCTGGGCTGAGGCTTTGGCATATGCATGCTACCTTGTGAACAGGTTGCCATCGTCTGCGATAGGGGGAAAAACTCCTCTCGAGGTTTGGTCGGGAAAAATAGCTGCTGACTATGATTTGCTAAGGGTGTTTGGTTGTCCAGCCTATTATCATGTCAAAGATGATAAGTTAGACCCAAGAGCAAAAAAAGAGTGTGTTCGTCAGTTTCAAGAAGGGAATCAAAGGGTTCAAGATCTGGGATCCAATGGACAAGAAGTTTCTTCTTAGCAGGGATGTCACTTTTGATGAGGCTTCTATGCTGAAGCTTAAGGTCTCTCAGCAGGTGGAGACTAGTAAGACCAAAGATGTATCGCAACATGTGGAGAATGATGCAAATCTACCATCTCTAGAAAGTTCAGCATCGGTGAGGATCATACCTAGGGTGACACAGGGTAATGATCAAACAGTTGAGGTAGATGCTGATGATGAAGAAGGTTAAGAACAGGTTATGGCTGATGTTCCTGACTCTACTGCAGTTGGAAGACCAAGAAGAAATACAAGAAAATCAGGTTGGCTCACTACAGATATGGTCGTGGCGTATGCACTCCGGTCGTTGAGGAGGCTATCCCGTCCACCTTCAGAGAAGCTGAAATCAGTTCAGAGTCGAAGATGTGAAAAGAAGCCATGGAAGAAGAGATGAAGTCTCTTTACAAGAACGACACTTGGGAACTCACTAGGTTGCCCAAAGGGAAGAAGGCGATAAGCTGTAAGTGGGTGTATGCAAAGAAGAAGGGATCTCTCAAAGAAGATTCGGTGCGCTACAAGGCCAGATTGTTAGCAAAAGGCTATGCTCAAAGGGAAGGAATTGACTACAATGAGGTATTTTCTCCTGTGGTAAAACATTCGTCAATTCGTATCTTATTGGCTTTGGTGACACAGTACGAGTTGGACCTTGATCAACTCGATGTAAAGACCGCCTTTCTCAACGGCGATCTAGATGAAGAGATCTACATGTCTCAGCCAACTGGGTTTAAGACTGCAGGGAAGGAAGATATGGTGTGTAAGCTGAAGAAGTCGCTGTATGGACTAAAGCAGTCTCCAAGACAGTGGTACAAGCGGTTCGACAGCTTCATCAGAGGGAAGAAGTACACACGCAGCCACTATAACCCATGTGTGTACTACAACAAGTTACCGACAGGGGAGTATATCTATTTACTTCTGTATGTAGATGATATGTTTATTGCTTCAAGGTCTAGATCTGCGATTGATGCACTGAAGAGGGATCTATCTTGAGTTTGAGATGAAGGATCTTGGTGAAGCAAGGAAGGTTCTAGGTATGGAAATCACACGAGACCGAAGGGTTGGCATGGTGAGCTTGACACAGAAGGGGTATTTGAAAAAAGGTACTTCAGAGGTTTAACATCGGCAAGGATGCGAAGTCTGTAAGTACACCACTGGCTCCTCATTTCAGGTTATCTGCTAAGATGTCTCCAAGAATGTTGAATAACGTGAGTACATGACTCATGTTCCATATGCTAGCGCAGTCGGTAGTCTTATGTATGCTATGGTGTGTACGAGACCAGATCTGTCACAAGCTGTCTCTATGGTTAGTAGATATATGCATGATCCGGGACAGGGTCATTGGGAGGCAGTGAAGTGGATTTTGAGGTACATCAAAGGTACCATTGATGTAGGTCTGGTATTTGAGGACTCAACAGGGAAGCAAGATTGTATCGGATATGTTGATTCCGACTATGCTGGTGACCTTGACAAGCGCCGATCTACAACGGAGTATGTCTTACATTCTCTCAAGTACCGGTGAGTTGGTGCTCTACACTACAGTCTACCGTCGCATTGTCTACCACAGAGGCCGAGTATATGGCCATGACGGAGGCTATGAAGGAGGCAATTTGGCTTCAAGGCTGCTTGATGACTTGGGGGTGGATCAGGATCTTCTGAAGATCAACTGTGACAGTATGAGTGCTATTTATTTAGCCAAGAACCAGGTATATCATGCACGGTCGAAGCACATCGATGTCAGGTTCACTTTGTTCGGGAGATTCTAGATGAGGGTGATATTGAGCTGCTGAAGATTCACACATCGGAGAATCCCGCCGACATGCTTACCAAGGTGATGTCGGGAGTCAAGTTTGCACATTGTAAGGTTTTACTCCACGTCCTTCATGTAGAATGAGCTTGGTGAAGCTCATTTGGATGAACTACGGATGGCTTGATCCCTTGGGCAAAGTACGTAGGCAACCACACTGGTGCAGCCACTTTCGAGTCGATGGTTAGTATGTCAGTTCGGCTCAGATTTGGAGAAATCTTCACCGAGGTAGAGAAATTATAGGAAGAGAGAGGAAGTCGTCGAGGAAGTCGACGATGTTGCCAAAAGGAATCAGAACAGCAGCCAAAGAAATCAGCAGCAGTAGTAGGCGAACGGTTCACCGGCCCGGTCGATCGTCTGCAGAAGCAGCAGAACGGTCGACCGGCTGGTCGACCGTAGTGCACACACATGCACAACAGACATGCACGGGTATAGCGGTCGACCGGCCCGGTCGACCGACTGAAAGTGCCTAACTCTCGGTTAGGCACGGTCGACCGGCCCGGTCGACCGGTGCATATGGTCGGTCGACCGGACGGTCGGGTCAGGCTGTTTCGAGAAAGTGCTGAATTTGAAATCGTTTAAGGATTGAACGGATTTCTAGGGTTTGTAAGTGTGTAGAGAAAAGAGGCAGAACTCTCTTCATAAACATTGCTGTAAACATTGTATTGATTCACAAAAATCAATAGAAACCCCTTCTTTCTTGCCCCGAGGACGTAGGCGAAAAGGCCGAACCTCGTTAAATCTGATTTTGTGCTTTTCTCTGGGATTGTGTGTTATTTACTGTTGGTGGTATTGTTCTTTTGCATCGAGATCTAGGGTTTTCTCTTTGTGGTTGTTGTCCGGCGCACAACAAGTTTCTTTGAGACTAAAAAACTCAAATATCATACTTAAAAGCTGAAACTTATAAGTTGTGCACACACATGCACAGCAGACATGCACGGATATAGCGGTCGACCGGCCCGATCGACTGACTGAAAGTGCCTAACTCTCTGACCGGCCTGGTCGACCGGCCCGGTCGACCGGTGCATATGGTCGGTCGACCGACCGGTCGACCGACGGCCGGGTCGGGCTGTTTCGGGAAAGTGCTGAATTTGAAATCTGTTTAAGAATTGAACGGATTTCTAGGGTTTGTAAGTGTGTAGAGAATAGAGGCAGAACTCTCTTCATAACCATTGCTGTAAACATTGTATTGATTCACAAAAATCAATAGAAACCCTCTCTTTCTTGCCCCGAGGACGTAGGCGAAAAGGCCGAACCTCGTTAAATCTGATTTTGTGCTTTTCTCTGGGATTGTGTGTTATTTGTTGTTGGTGGTATTGTTCTTTTGCATCTGAGATCTAGGGTTTTCTCTTCGTGGTTGTTGTCCGGCGCACAACAAGTTTCTTTGAGACTAAAAAACTCAAATATCATACTTAAAAGTTGAAACTTATAAGTTGAAAACATTCAAAAAATCTAGTATGAAGAGAAGAGTGAAAATCGACGTTGTGCTTACCTTTTTAGTATAAGAATTGTGATAGTTGAGATACCTTTCTAAATGGGGGTATGGTTTTTTGCACTTAATAGGTTTTAAGGGGATCTTTTGGTGTTAACTCACTTTTTACCCGCTTTTTCTAGTTAAAAAGCCCGCTTTAGCGGGTTTGCCGCTGTAAGCACCCGTTAAGAATTTCACCCACTTTTTTTATTCCACATCAGGTTAAAGCATAGCGATTTACTCCCACAACGCTAAAGTGGCCGCTAAAACCGATAGTTAGAATACTGAAGATGGGTATTTATCTATAGAAAAATTATGTTCGAGTTACTTATATGTAATTGGGTGAAACTTTAAGTCTTTGATCAAATAAAAAAGCCCTCTTAATTAAATCATTCTCAAACTATTCAAGCATTAAATCAAATCAAATACAAATATATTTTAATAATTGAGAATATTTTGAATTTGATTCAGATTTGAATAACATTCAAATTCTCTTATTCAGATTCAAAGAAGCAAATTTGAATCCAAATTCAAATTTAAAAACTTTAGATGAATTCACATATGAACACATTATTATTAGATTTGACTAATTTGTTTGTAGCCCTATATGATCACAAGTAAGTTCACTCAAATCACGAACTTGTCGCAAAGGAGAGGAAGATCCTCTGCGCTGTTTCATCTTTGTCTAAGATAAGGAGAGATTTTGAAGATCCTCTGCGCAGTTTCATCTTTGTCTAAAATAAGGAGAGATTTTGAAGATCCTCTGCGCAGTTTCATCTTTTTCTAAAATAAGGAGAGATTTTGAAGATCCTCTGCGCAGTTTATCTTTGTCTAAGATAAGGAGAGATTTACTTTTATCACCAATCAAACTGGAACACCCACATCATGCTCCACTCTGGCTCTACATGGCCACTCAGTTGCTCAACATCTCAGAGATCAGCCTCATATCTTCTCTTTAACCTGCTTGAGAATTACAGCGAGGCAAGGAACCCATTGGCTGTCGCAGTTTAAGTCTGGACTCAAATTAAGATGTGATATCCGGTGGCAATTAAGTCGCAATTTCAGCCGAAATCAATTGTGAAATAGATCTGCTACTGAAAGAAACCAGATCTGACTTGACTTCAACAGATCCACTTTTGAAAGCACATCCCTTTCTGAAACCAGATCAAACCTGCACCTGTTTGAAAACAGATCTATTCTTAAACTAAATTCAAACTTGTAGTTTGGAATGAAGGACTGAAATTGTTCACCGTATATCAATGTCTCAGACGCCATTTTTTCGTGATCTAGGGATAGATCCCTAGGGTTTTGGCTCCCATCATAGTTTATCGCTTTTAAATTTTAAACTACATCTTCTCTGTCAGAATTTTTCAACCTACCTATGGATGCAGTTAACTTGCAACAATTAATTACTAGTGGAAGCTCAAATGTTTATGACCATCTTAGTTTTGTAACCTTTGTTGTATGCGTGTTGTTTGCTAATGCTATGTACTTGTCTTGTTTGCTCATGAGTCACCACATGCATGGTGCGTCAAGATTGCATCCTTTTTATGCAAAGTATGTACCATGATATCTGTTATATTTAGCTTTGAATTAGGAGGCCTACATCCGTTGATTCGATTTCTACTTGTAAGTTTCACTTCTAACATTTTCCCAATAACCATAGACTTGTTGCTATTTTCACAAACTCTATGAATCTATAAATTCTCTTCTATTTCTGTTGTCCTGTTTCCGAGTCTCGTCAAATGTTAAATGCAATCACAATGTGGTTCTTTATGATGCTTCAGATGTGTGCTAGTTCTGTGGTAAAGATGGTTTCTGTAAATTATTGTGGAGAAAATTCCCATCTAATTTTCCATATTAATGTTTACGCTCTTTCTTGGTAATGGTTTCAGTTTTGCGAAACTGATGTTGTTGAGTTTTGTGTGATAGTTTGGATAATCTAACTGGAGTCATAAAATGTGAAAGGAGTCTCTTCTCATAATTTTTTTTTCTCTATTTTTCTTCTCCTCCTATTTTTATGTATATATATGTTCCTTGAACTATTTTTTGTTTAACTTTGGATTCTTTTGAATTTCTGTTTTCTCCATCTATTATTGATTATTGAATTTGATGAAAATACCTCTCGTCAGCTGCGACTGTCACCCAGTTGTGAGTCCCTTTCTGGGGTTATATGGTCCTGCAAGGATTCCCAGCCTTCTATATTTTTGTCCTTTTCCCCCTTCTTTTTTGTAGTGTCTCCAATTAGGCTATGTTCAAAAGATTTAGATAACTGTCCCTATATTGGTTTTTTGATTTATTTATTTATTTATTTATTTTTTTTTGTTTCCTGGTCCTGTTTTTCTTATTTCGTTTGACTGTTGATTTTACTCTTTCCTATTTGTTTACTTCAGTTATAAGCAGGTAGTGAATTACTTGTAACTTGCACATCGAGCTACCAAATTCTGCTCGCCTTCACCTTTCTAACTATTGCTGAGAACGATTGTTCAGCTCTGCTTTCATATCAGTCTCTGTCAGAGATTCTCCATATTTTCTTTTACAACAAACTTTGGTTTTCTCCGGGTGCATCTTTAGCGACATCCAACCTACATTCTTCTCACAATGTGTTTCATATGTTGAGTTTGACATTCATATGTAGAAGCCTGAAAATGCAAAGTTGTGTTTCTGTTTCAGTTGTAATTCTTATTTCAATTTTCTCATGTTTCACCGTGTTTCTTTGTTTCTTTTTTGTTTTAATGTGTATTTAATAATTTGTTTTGCAAAACCATGGGGGACAAAACTTTTATCTTTTGAGTCTTTCATATATTTTTCTTTGGGTCATAAACAAGTGCACTCTACCAATCTCCCAGTTTTTTCTATCTCCAAAGAAGCAAATTTGCAAATGGAAAATTCGTACTAATCATTGCTTTCATGGATTCTAACACGAAATATGGATGAAGGTGATACGATAAGATATAAAGGCTAAAGGTCTTAATGAAGGCATATTGCTCGATAGGAATGAGTGGAGAAAGTTGATTCATGTGCCCGATCCGGCGTAATTCTCTTTTGGTTCATGTAGCTTACCCCCAAATACTTGGGACAAATGGTTAGTTTTTTTTTTGTGTTGTAATGCATAATACTCCTTACTTTCATTTTATTGAATGAGTTGTATTATTAAATACATTTTTAGGGGCATTTCGTTACACTCTCCTATGTCGAGTCGTAATGAGGAAAAAACTCATCTTCATAATTTTGTTCGCTTCCGTCACTTCTTTTTTAAAGTAAGGATGTGGCTCACGTCTCAAACGCTGAAGCGCTCATTAGCGGCGAAAGACAAAATATTCTTAAGTAATCGCTTCAAAAAAAGCAGACTATTTTGAAAATGTCTTATTTTTTAGGCTTGCGACTATGATCGCATTAATCGCAATCCTTACGAAATGATCACAGTACAGAGGATTGCGATCTCGTAAAATGATCGCAGTCCTATTTCTGAGGATTGTGATCATGATCGCAGTCGTCATAAAATGCATTATGTATGAGGACTGCGACTATTATCGCACTCCTCACAAAAATGTCATGTTTCTGAGTCTTTATAGGATTGATTCGACCATGATTGCAGTCCTCTATGATCGCAGTATTTACAAAAATGTCCTATATTTGAGTCTTTATGATCATGGTCGCTGTCCTCACAAAATGCCTGGCCGCAGTCCTCGCAAAATGCCTTATTTTTTGAGTGTGAGGACTGCGATAATGATCGCAGCCTTATTTTTTGAGTGTGAGGACTGCGATCATGATCGTAGTCCTCATAAAAGATCGCAGTCCTCATAAAATGCCCTATTTCTGAGTTAGTCCTCATAGAGGATTGCGATCATGAGTCAAAATTTTCATATCAGCATCGCCATCATTATCAGACTCCTGATTCACTGACATCGAATGATTCCTAATGCTTTCCAGATCTAAACACAAATTAAACTCATAGCAAGCAAAACAAAATGAGATCTGCAAAAGAAGTCGATTAAAAAAATTCTTGGTGCTCCGCCTTTGACCCCAGGAGGGGGCTCTCCGCACCCTTTCCTACCTCCACGGCGACCTAACTGTACATGTCGACTCGCAAAGTACTCTGCGTCGGGGGTCAAAGTTGAGGGGAGAGCAACGTCAGGGGCAATTGAGAAGAATGAAATAGGAAATGAAAATATATAAATAAGTGGTGGTTGAGAGGATTCAATTCATGCTGACGTGGATGAGGCTGTAGCGAATCAAATTATGATACTAAGTTTGTTTTCTAGTTATAAAGCAAAGTAGGTGGTTGTAGCGAAATATCCATCTTCTAATTATCAGAAGACTTTGGTGCCATGTACAGCTCTTCATCTTTTTATTCTTTGCCACTTGGCAAAAGGTCAATATTGTGCACTGTCTCCTTTCCTCTCTCATTCTCTTTTTTAGGTTAAAAAGATGAAGTTGTTTTCTTTCTATATTTTTAATTTTTGTATACTTCTACTTTATTCTTTTTTCCATTTTGCGAATCAATATACAGTTCCGTGAAAGCATGTGTTACAACTAGTTGTGGCAGGGAACATGAGCCAAGTAAATCTTCTGCCTGCAAGAAACCTAACCCCTTTCTCCTGATCTCTCTTACATTGCCACACAATGAAAATCAATGAGAAACAAAAAAAACAAAAAAAAAAATTTCTAAGAGAGCAAAAGGGAGAATTTTTTGGCACTTGAGAAAAGGGTTGAAGCTATTGTCAAGTGTCCCAAGGTCGCGAAGCGATCCTAGCATAGATGAACTCGTTCCAGGTGTCTGGGAGGCCGGGGAGGCACCAGTGGATGCAGTCGGCGAAATTTGCTGGGTCCTTGCTGCTCTGGTGTCAGCATTTTTCCTTGCCTGATTGTGTGCACTGAGGTATGAGCATCTTTTCGATACTCTGATAGTTTCGTTGTGTTGACGAACCATACAGGGGTCTTCATCGAGCTGGTGACATTCGTGGCCACCGCGAACAACCGCCAGTCTGTTCCCACGTCTAATGGCTGTGTCCGGTTCAGTATTGGCAGCGTCTCCTTCGCGCATTTTATTCCATCAGGATTGTCCCAATCCTCGCTCCTGCAGTTTTTTTCGTTTATTTGCAGTTAATTTGCTGGCTTTTTATTCGGAAAAACAAAGATTTTATAAAGCTCAATATTGATTTTTCAACTTGATGTTAGTTCTTCATGAATTTCTCTCTTTCTATGAATCATGATATAACCTCTACCTAGGTAAGAAATATTAGCTATTAGGCTATTACAGGAAGAATTTTTTTTTTTTAAATTTTTTGGCTAATTGATGTCTTTTGAATGAAGGTATGATAATGATCATAATGACGCTGATGGGAGTAGGTAGTGAATCCAGACAGGCTGGTCAATAATCTTGCTTCAGGCTGAAGGTCTACCAGAAAGCAAAGTTGTCATGATGGTTAATTGTTTTTGGATGTACAAACAAAAGAAACAGCTTTCTCAGTTGAATGTTCTAACAAGTTGATTAGCTTGCTAATTGAATATTATTAGTGAAGACAAAAGGATTAAGCCTTGTTATTTGCATTCTGACCACATGATAACCTAAGATTCTTGTGTTTGTTTAGTCCATGTTTAAAACTTGTTTAGAAAATGGTAACACCAATGAGAAATCAATTAAATCACACTGCACATTTATGATAACATGTGGTTGTAGGCCTCGAGTTCTTACTTAATGTGTAGTGGGGACATGCTGCTGAAAAAGACCATTGTTCTCTTGGGGTCTATGTTCTCGTCAACCCACTTGGCCCAAGTCCTCAATACTCTCTCATATGCTATTGGCCTCTCAATCTCATCATACTCAGTTGATCCTTCAGCAAATGATCCTCTCCTGTTCTCAAAAGCAAGCACCAAAAGTTAGCATACAATCGAACTCACTACTCAATGTCACAGCACACATCTACGGTACTCACAGGACTTTCATCTTGAAAGTGTTCATCCACCAAATGTAAGTGTTGAAGATGAGGTAGTCCACCCCCTTCCAATTCTCCCCATGCTTCTGTATCGATTCGGCATGATGATACGATCCTGAATGCTGTGCATCGTTGGATCATCCGAATTCGATTCCACAAGGAACGGCGCCCAGTAGAACTCAACCGTTGCATCATACTCCGTTACACTTTCCCAACGTTAGACCTGGGCCTGTTTGGTTGTCGTAACTAGCCGTAATTCGTAAGTGATAAACAGTTGTAAATGAGTTACATGCATGTAAGCTTTTGGTGTTTGGTTGGTAATATAAAGTTATAAGTGGAAAAGTGTATTGTGTTTTACGATGTTTGGTTGTCGTAATGTTTAAGTCGTAAGTGAAAAAGTTGACCACAAAATTAACTATATGGTGATTTAAAAAGTTTTAATATTGCAAATAAATATTAAAAATGCTAAATATTAAAAAAATTAATATTAACATAAAAAAATAATACAAATTTGCATGACCATAAAATTAACTGTAGCTGGGCTGTAACTGAGTGGTAATTGAGTTGCAAGTGAGTAATAATTAGATTGTGTAAGCTTTTTACGAATTACGGTTCAAACAAACGCCGTAGTTGTAACTGGGTTGTAAGTCATTTACGATTTACGGACTTTTACGCGAAACAAACGGCCCCTAGTTTCACACGACTAAACTCGAACAATGGAGAAATTTTATGTGTACCTCGATTCTGAAGACGGCGAGAGATCCACTCTTGTTGAGAGATTTCTTGCCTGGAGGCACGACGGATGGACCAGGCACACCATTGACTCCCACTGATTCCGGTTCAGTGAGTCCCCGACGAACATGAGCCTCTTCCCTCGAATTCTCTCTAGCAGCAATCTTGCATCGAACCTTGACATAAATATCAGACAATGTCAACCCTCTCTATAAGGAATCAAAGCAAAAGAAAACTGAGTCACACGAGTTAGAGATGTACTTGGGCAACGAGCAGTCGCGAGGCTGCCACCTCCACTTCATGAACGTATCGTCGACACGGCCATTCCTCATGCAAGTGACCTGTGCAGTGAGGAACTCGCACTCGTCTTCTTTTACAGCGGGTGGCCGACATCATCGTACACCCACTCGCCGGTGAACAGATCGCAAGACTCCGGCACGGTCACCAGATTTTGCTCCAGGACGTCAGCTCGGCCTTCGCGTGCCTCTTCTTTCAGCGCAGGCAGCTCCAGTGCTCGCTCATCCTTATTCTTCTCGCTCTCCTCTGTTTCGCCGTGCTCCTGTTGAGTGGTGGTGGGCTTCTTGTCAGGTTTCCTGATGAGCTGTTCCTGCGCGATTTCATCCGGTTTCGAGCTCGGATTGAAGGGAAACTCCGCCAAGGACTTGACAACGTTGGCATTCTCATTGTAGATGAACATAGCGAACAGGAAGACAGAAAAGAGGACGACGAAGATGGAGAGGTTGCCGTTCTTCCGGTGCTTCCGAGAACGACTCAAAGGCGAAGAGGGAGCCCTTGCGACGAAACGGATGCATGGCTGCCGGAGAAAAAAAAACTATAGAAGCTAACGAGGATGGAGAAATGGAGGTGGGGTTTGGAATGGATATAAGGGGATTGTGTTAGAGAGAAGGAATGAAAAGAATTTGGTGAGACGAGGCTTTCTCCGTTTCTGTTTTTTGTTTTGTTTTTTGATAGTTCTGAGTGGTTAGTCTTTGTTATTGCTTTTGTTTGTGCACAGGTTAAACTAAAATTGTGGTGCTGTTGGGATTCATTTGGTGAGAAAGAGAGAGGAGCTCAATGAGTAACATGAAGTTTTGAAGAGGTTGGAGGTGTGATTAAAATACGAAAGAGTTAGCAAGATTAATGCAATGGGTGGGGAAACAGCCAGGCATAAAGTGGGAGCTTTTGGTTCGTATTTTGGTGGGATGTAGGTATCAGTATGATTGTCTGGGTTCAAGTGGAGTAATTTGGGGTGCTGCAACCCCTCATCATGCACAGTGTGCTGCACTTATAAAAGGTTTTTGCAACCAATTAATAGGTGTTTGGCAAATTGGATTGATTTTTGCACATTTTACTTGTTAAGACTTGGGAAATTTAGCTTTTATCACATTGAACAAATCTTATTGTTTGAGAGATTAATTATAGCTTGAGGGATTCTAAGTTTTTCAAGTTTATTTTGGATGAAAATGAATGTTGATTTGCATATATGTATATCTATTTGTGGAGAGGAAAAGATATGGGTTATCTGTGGGGTCTTAAAAACATGCAGTGATCCATATCAATGGAAAATTTGTATTTTTTAGTTTATTTTTCTTAATACCCCTTTAAAATTTCTAGTTTTCTCGGAGAGTCAAACTCAATTAAGAAAATTCTAAATGACTATTAACTACATTAAATTATCTCAAAATTTCCTAAAAACAACCTTCTTTTAAATAACTATATGGCGAGAACTCACATAGCTTGCACATGACTAATTTATGATCCAAAAGAGAAAAATATGTTATACACGTGATGATTTAAAGTTTGATCATAAAATTAAAATAGACATGTACAACCTATATGGCTTCTCCCCTGATGGCTATCTAACTAAAGATGGTTTTTTACGAACTTTTAGGATATTTCAATGTAGTTATTTAGGATTTTCTAAATTGAAGGGTTTTTTTTTTTGTTGAGAAAACCATAAAAAGTTAGGAGTGTATTAAGAAAATTAGCTTAATTTTATTCTCAATGTATTACGCATATAGTGTTTGCATTATCTATGTCAATCAAAATGTAGGGGTGATTAACTCTTAAGCCCTATCTGGAAAGATGAATAAGGGGGTATAATTAAGCAGTTTTATTCTTTTTATACCTATCAAAAATCTTTAAGTTTATGTGACTTATATTTAAGAACTCTCTTATATATCACATCCAAACACTAAGAGGTATAAGAAGATATCATTATATTATACCCATGCTATGTCCAGTATTAAGGCATAGAATTATATCCAAAAAAAAAAATAGTATAAGCTTATTCAAGTTTGACCTATTTGAGTTTGTATCAAACCCTGCATTTTTGTTATCACAGAGGGAAAAAGAAACAAAATTCTACGTGAATTGATGTCCTTGGCTAATAAAGTTATTAATATTAGAGTTTTTAGACAAATCTTATTCATTTCTGAAATGTAAAATTAGAATATTAGAATAGAGATATATTGAGTAGGACGCTTAATTAACATAATTAAGTCACTCGCACTTATCATAAGTTCAAGATTGATTGCCAGTGGATCAGAAGTAATGCTTATCATACTCAGCATCAGCTGACCCTGGGACATGGCCACAGAAAATATGGGAGAGTGAAGTTACAGGTGTCTCTTTACCTGTTCAATTATATTGACATGATGAGGTTCCTAGCTTATTTGCAAATGATAGCAAAATCTAGCTACTTGGAGATCTCACTTCTTTCATAATGCACACTATCAGCATCATTTGATTGACCTAATACATATGAAATGTCAACTCTTTGATTAAAAAAAAGAGAGAGAAGAGTTGGGGGACTGTCTCTTTGGTGTTGGTTGCTAACTTCCCCTAATTTCTTGTCTTTTCTCTCTTTTTTTTTCCTTTCACTATCTTTAACAATAACTTTTTGAATAGCCAACCCTCACCAAATGCTCAGGTGCACCAACCACTTACACCAGACTCCTTGATGTGTGTGTATGATATATGGAACTGATAATTAAAATAATCAAGTATGGAAGCTGACAGTAGTAACTTGGTATGTGAGGAAAGTAAAGCTAAGCAATCTCTTCATGTGTACTTGTCTATGATACTTGCTCTGTGAACAATCACTTTTTTCTAATGGAAAGAAAATACGTGCAAGTGGATATTGTCAATGAAGCAGTAGGAGAACAGTCCCTTTCTCTTCAAGTAGGAGCAATGCTCACATTACATCAAGAGATAGCAATGCCACTGATCAACCACAAACTTGGGAGACTTCTCTGCTCCCTGTTGCTCAGATAAAAACCGTTGTTCCTTGCTACCGGTTTGGCTATGTCACTCGCTTTCATGGTGACGTGGATGGATCTAGTGTTGTTGGTGTTGATGATGCTGGTGCTAGTATTTCCTCATGATTTCCATGGTTTTGATTAGTTCTTAGGATAGTAAAATTTTGGGTACTAATTTTTGGTTATGTTAACCTGTATTGAGTTGGGTAGTGGCCAGTTTCCGACCCCACGAGATCACGACACGTGTCCATCTAATCCCTGAGCAAATGCGTGACACGTAGTCCTCTCCAGAACTTTTGAAGGAGAGTCCCAGTCCAATTCAAGTTCTTAGCAGTTCAAACAGTAGGAAGATTAGAAATAGGGTCGGTTGCAAGTACCCCTATCTCCAAGCAAAATCCACATTTGAACCAAACGGTTACAGGTACGGAGTGAATTGATCATATTTACAACTAAACGAAAACCCTTGGATAAAGAGATGTAGGAGACAAAGAGCAAGGCAAGACAAATAACATGTCAAAATAACTTTACCTGTCGACAGCTCTTCTTCTGGATTGTCAACAGGCTTTTTTCGAAAGTAAGGGTCTGTCAGTTTTCTCTTTGGCTGCTGACAGCACCCTTCGCTATCGACAACCCTATTATGTAACATAGTATCTGAGTTTCTTAGGATTCTGTTTTGAGTTCCAAATTTGGATTCTGATAGATTTTTACACTTCTTTATTTGGAATTTTTTCTTTATTTTGAATTTTGTCTTCATAAATAGAATAAGATTTATTGAGTCTATAAATAGGCCTCTTATACTCCTTATTTTTATTATCGAATATTGATTAATAAAATTGAGATTTCTCTCCAAATTGCTCATGAATTCGAGTTGTTATCTCTTGCTCATGGATTAGAGTAAATCGCTCGTGGATTCAAGTGTCGTGTTTGTGGATTCGAGTACAAACTTCTACATAAAAGTCTAAAGGGTTCGTTGGGGCTACAACAAGATCTAACTGGTGTCATTCGTCTTCCCTACTTGCTGCATCATAAGACGAATGTGTGCCCTGCCAATTCAAATCAGGATGTCCAGCTCCAATTGCCTCCAAAAAAGCAGTTGAGATAGGACATATATTCAAATACAACAAAGCTCTGCAATCTTAACTAAAAAACACCCACATATAAATATTAGATCCCTTCCAACGAGAAGGGGGCGATCAACAAAACTCAGAAGTCTAGCGCATCAGATAGGATGATCACCATTGTAATTTTTCTTGAATTATAGTGGAATCCTCTCCCCTCCTCTCAATGATTTTTTCCTTTAAGGTTTCCATGTAAATCTTTGTGTTTGCGCTGGTTTGATCTCAAATTAGTTTATCAATCTCTCCAATTTGGTGTGTGGACAAATTTTTCAGGAATTACCCACCTGTATTTGGTGCTTTCGTTGAGCGCTTTGAGTTCACACTTAGAGTCCTCTTAATCCCATTCCTTTTGACGTCCTTAAAAAAGTTTCCAACAATCATGGCGTCTAAGAGTACTACCCACCAAGATGGCAATGCCTCCGGCGAGCTTGAACTATCAACACTCTCCCGAGACAACTTATTCGGGAAGTAACCGACCTGTGATGACAGCTGGGTGAATTGCAGGCCCAGGCAGTCCACGAGTGAGAACTGGTCGCCATTCGTCATGACACTGCCGAGCGAGAGCGAGAAGAGGTAATGAAAATCAACAATCAGCTACTTACACAGATAAAGGCCCTTCAAAAAGCTCAATAATGAGTTAATGAGTTAAGCATAAGGGAAGACCAAGTGAACACGTTCTTGAAGTCTATCAACATCTGTCAGCTCAAACCGACTTACGATTCAAGTTAAATCAGATGCGCTCCAGAACAACCTCATCGCATGAGGATCCAGAAAGTCACAGAACTGGTCCCACAAGGGAGTGGACGAGGGGGCGTCACACTCCAACAGGCAAGAGGGAGGAAATACTTCCCCGACAGCAACGAAGACCAAGGACGACTCAGTTTCACTCTCTTAAAGTTACTGATTGATCAAATCCTTCACATCATCAACATTAACCCTGGGTGAGACTCCCTAAGCCAAGCAAGCACAACCTAGATCTCTAGAAGCAGGAGGACGTTATTCTTTTATGACAGCTGGGGGCAAGTCACCCTGTATTGCTGGGCCCTCAAAAGGCACCTTGAGGATCTGGTTCAATGTGGATACTCGAAGAGTTCATCCTTGACCAGAAGGACGATCCGGAGGTTGGAGATATCCCAGCCGAGTCTATCGACTAAAGCGCTTACTCATCAGTACAACCCAGGATGGGAAGTTCCTCAAGAAGTAATGGAAGTCTTTCCACTTGAAGTGATACTATGTGTAAATTCATGTAATATCCAAGGAAAATTTTTGCATGTTCTCTTATTTTTAATGTTCTGTACCTCCTTTGAGTATGGTAACTAGCCCTCAGGCAGTCTCCCAAGATGGAGGCTCACCCACAATGACCGCCTAAAGCTCAACCTACATCCAGGTCCTTACCCTGATGGCTACCAGAGCCAGTCAATAGCCTATAGCGGGTCCTACTCTGACGACTACTTCTCGGAGATCTCCTGAAAGATGGAGGCTCCCCACAATGACCGACGGAGCTCAGCCTACACCGGGTCCTCACCCGAGCTAGTCAACGGCCTATATCGGGTCCTACCCTGACGTTTATCCCTCATAGTCTCTTGAAAGATGAAGGCTCGCCCATAATGATTGCTCGAAACTCAGCCTGCATCGGGTCTCACCCTGATGGCTACCCGAGCTAGTTAATAGCCTATATCGGGTCCTACACTGATGGCTACCCCTCAGGGAGTCTCCTAAAAGATGAGGCTCGTTCACAGTGACCGCTCAGAGCTCAGCCTACATCAAGTCCTCACCCTAATGGCTACCCGAGCCAGTCAACAACCTATAGTGGGTCTACCCTGACGGCTACCCCTCGGAGAGTCTCCGAAAGATGGAAGCTCGCCAATAATGATCGCTCGGAGCTTAGCCTACATTAGAACCTCACCCTGATGGCTACCTCAAACCAGTCAACAGCCTATATCGGGTCATACCATGATGCTACCACCCCTCGAGGAGTCTCCTGAAAGATGAAAGCTCGCTCATGATGACCGCTTGGAGCTCAGCCTACATCAGGTCCTTACCCTAATGGCTATCTAAGCCAATCAACAGCCTATATTAGGTCCTGCCCTAACGGCTACCTATCAGGGAGTCTCCTGAAACATGGAGGCTAGCCTACAATGACCGTTTGAAGCTCAGCCTACATCGGGTCCTCACCCTGGTGGCTACCCGAGCCAATCAACAGCCTATATTGGGTCTTACCCTGATGGCTACTCCTCAGAGAGTCTCTTAAAAGATAAAGGCTCACTAATAATGACCTCTCAGAGCTTAGCCTACATCGGGTGCTCACCCTGATGGCTACCCGAGCCAGTCAACAGCCTATATCGGGTCCTACCCTGATGGTTATCCCTCGGGGAGTCTCCTGAAAGATGGAGGCTCGCCCACAATGATCACTCGAAGCTCAGCCTACTTTGGGTCCTTACCCTGATGGCTACCCAAGCCAGTCACAGCTTATGTTGGGTTTGTTGGCCCAAAGGCCCATCACTCTAGTTTTGATGATGATTAACTCATGTATTTATAATTTACTAATAATCTTGTGTTTCCATAGTTTCAGTTATTGACCAAGATATTAGTAGGTGTTTAACTTCAACAAAGGAGTTTTGGGAGCTAAACACATGTTGATTTAAGAGCTCGCGCGTCAAGATCGCATCTAGCACTCGGTTGGAGTCAAGCTCTTTGGATCGTATTTGGATCGAGTCGTCTTGAAGATGAGGATCGACAATAAGACTTCCGTTTGTTTAGTTTAAGATTGTGTTTTAGATCTTGTGTAATGATAGATAGTGTTAATATGCTCAAGTTCACACACACAAACACACAAAAGTTTAAAGTTTATTGGTTTTCAGTTTAACCGATTTTGGATTTCATATCAAAAACATAAATATATATCTTACATGTGTATTAGATTCTATCCATACACTATATGCTTCAAATTTATTTCAAATATCATGTTTTTGTATTTATACAAGTTTTGGAGAAAACGGTTTTTTCATTTCAAAAATTCAAGTTTTGAAAAATACGGATTTTGTGTATAAGCCTAATTTCTATATCACAAAAGTGGTTCAAATAGTTTGTTATATGTGTTGATTTTTGGTCACACATATTTATTATTCAAAGATCTTATAAGAACTTATTTTTTGTAGAATTTATGTGATTTTATGAGATTTAACTTGCATTAAATAACCTAAGTTTCAAGTCCCAGAATTTCCCAGCCAGACACACTGGCGGTCGACCGGATGGTCGACCGGACCAGGAGTCGGTCGACCGAACTGATCGACCGATGTACACACAAACGTGCACATGGCCAGCCTAAAAGGCTGGTCAATCGCGCGGTCGACTGACTGAAAGCACCCAACTCTCAGTGCTGGCCGGTCGACCGGTGGTTGACCGGAGGCTTTGGCCCTTTCGACCGGGTGGTCGACCGGAGGCTCAACGGTCAGAAAAATGACCATTGGCCGGTCGACCGGGCGGTCAGCTGGAAGGGCATTTTTGCCCTTTCCTTCTGCCAATGGGCAGATTTTTGAGAGGGTTATAAATACCCATCTCTTGGGCTGTTTTTAACAAGAATTTCAAAAGCAAAATTTTTTCATCTTTACAAGTGTTTTAGCAGCAAGCTTTAAAGAATTTTTGGGCTATAAAGATTTATCTTTATTTTGTTTTCAAGGGTTGAAAAAATCAAAGAAAAAGAGAGCATTTGGAATTGATTTTTGATCTTTATTCTATTTCATCTCAGTAGTTTTTTCAAGTATTTTCTTTGTGATTTGTTTTTCAAATATCTTGTTTTCTCACACTTGAACTATCATCTCTATCATATCTATAGGATCTTATTTTTGTGGGAAAATTGGTTTGTGGTCTATTGAGATCAGCAAGGGTTATTTGTGGTCTTTGAGATCACCAAGATTGTAACTTTCTCTTTACTTTGGTTTGTGCCTATCCCTTTAAGTGTAGAGGAGATTATGATTTGGGTTTTGTGTTCATCCCTCTTGTGTAGAGGTGATTGAGATTGTGATTTGAGTTTATTGTTATCCCTCTTGTGTAGAGGTGATTGTGGTGGAGTTTTGGCTTAGTGCCTTATCCCTTTTATGTGAGGTGATTGTTGTTTAAGCTTTGTGCCTTGCCTCTTGTGTACAGGTGGTTTTGGAGAGGGGAGTTGTGTACTCCTAAGTTTGTATTACCAAATCCTCGGTGGAGGTTCCCTGTATGGGAGGTCCTGTGTGGACATATAGTAAAAATCTTTCTGTGTGAAGGCGGGGACGTAAAGCAGTGGCTCGAACCTCAAAACATCTCTTGGTGTTTGCGATTGATCCACTATCTCTAAACTCTCTCTTATATCTTACATTGCATCATATTGTTCATATCATATATATGCTTGGTATTGTTTATGTGTCTCACTAGTGTTGAACCAAGAGAGCTTCATATAGCACCTCAACTCTTATTTAGAGGAATTTAGAGGAGATAGTTAAGAGCCCCTCACCAGGAATTCAGCTACACTATTTGGTTACACTTAGTGTGTTGTAATTAGTTTTTAATTTCTTATCATTTCTCATTAGATTAGTCATACACCTATTCACCCCCCTCTATGTGTATTTTCAATTGGTTTCAGAGCTTACACCTCTTGATATTAGGTTTAACCACCTAGGAGTGAGATCTTGGCTTGCTAATCTAGATTTGCATTTACACATATTATTTTGTACTCTTGGATTACCTTACCCCTCCTATGTTTGATGTTTCTAATATTAATAATGAGTACCTATCTAAAACCCTAGGAATGCATGTTTACCTCACTACTACTAAGAAATCTTATCTTATAATAACAAGCATATAGAAGCCAATGCACAAGTCCTAGAGGCACTTAGGCGCACTCTTAGTAAAGTTTATCTTTATATGATTTTTCATTGTGATTCCGCTTTTGCAGTGTGAAACACTTTGACCTCTCCCGCGCTACAAACGATGAAACATGAGGAGAAGGAATCTAGTGGAGATGAGTCTGACGATGCCTGTTACATGGTACAAGGGAATGACTCTCTTGAGGTACATTCAGAGACTCAACTAGATGATTGTGCTACCTCTTCTAATGATGATCATGATAATATAGATGCTTATGCATTAAATGAAGAGCTTTTCATAGTTTGTGAAAACTTGCTAGCAAAGTACAAACTTTTGAAAAAAAAGTTTTAAATTAAAAAAAGAAAATAAGAACTTGTTTTCAAAACTTATTTGGTTTTACAAGAGAGGGTTGAGATTTCAAGTGAAAGAGATTTCTTTAAAAACCCAACTTGACCTTATTTTAAAAGAAAATGAAATTTTAAAAAATAAAATTGAATTGATGATGTTGTGAAGAAAAACAAAGCTTTGTCTTCAAAACTTGAAATTGTTTTAAAGGAGAATAATTCTTTAAAAAACAAATTGCTTTGATTTCAAAAGAATTGGAAGTTGTTTCAAATGAAAATATGTCTTTGAAAAATAATTTTTCTTCTCATGTTTGTCATATTTCTTGTCCTTCATCTTCTAGTGATAAACATGACACATGCTCCACTTTGTCTTCAAGTATTAAAATGATATATGTATGTTAAAGAAAAGTGTTGATTGTTTGGGCTACACTTTGAGCCAATGTGCTATGAACCACACTTGTTTGGAATTTATGTTTCGCAAGAAACATGCTCCTCATATGCATGCACACAAATCACGGCATACACATGCTCATCATGCTCACACACATGACACTATATATGCTCATATGTACACTTGTACACATTGTGGACATAAGGGCCACCTTGCAAAGTTTTTATTACGATAGAATACATAATTCAAATTTTACAAATAAATTTGTTTGGGTTTGGAAAGTTGCTAACCTCCATGAACTCAACAGAGTATGGGTACCAAATTCACTCATATTATATTTGATGTAGGTGTGGGCTCTCACTTAACGTGAGGGTATTAGTGTCTTTATGGTGGATGCGTTCCAAGCTAAATGGTGACAATTTTGGATGCGTCATTTTCAAGGAATGTTTGGTGGAAGGACCACCATGGTTTGGAGACCTAGAGATTTGCCCTAATAGTTTTTTGTAACCATCTCTACTCCCATTTAGTTAAATGCTTTCATATTATTGATTTTTAGTATATTTTGATTTTTTTTATGTTTGTTATGTTAAATGTAATGTGAATTAGACTTGAGATATACAAAAATAGTCCCTTGAGATACACCCATGTTCATATGGATTTATATCTTTTGTGTTCTCACTATAATTTAGCTATTGTGTATACCCTAACTCTAAAGCACATGTACATTTACCCTAATGATCATGTTTGTTCATGTTTTCGCACTTCATGTTTTGATTACTTGTTTAAATGTAGTTTTCATTAAAACTTGTGTTTATACTTGTACAATTAGAGAGCCACATTTGATAATTATATGTTTGTACTATGTTACTCATTTGTACCCATTAGATGTACTTGTATAGTCTAGTTTTGATGATTCTTATATTTTAACTTATATTCCCTATTTTTGCATATGTTTTCATAATAATGTATTTAGCTTCATGTATATGTCAATTTTGTCAAAACTTTAGATATACATGTCTATCCTAGAGTCACTTGCTTTTCATGCAATATTCTTTTATGAATCATTTGTGTTTGGGATATGTATATATACTTCTATTTTAGATAAAACATACATATACCTTGAAGCCTATTTAGTCTTGATGAAAATTTTAGTTTTGTTGATTTTCATATTTTTGATTAAAGCATTTCATATGAGCTTCATTGCCTTATTTCCATTATCTTGTTGACTACGTGTCTTTTTACACTCTATGTTTGGTATTTACTCATGATTTTTATTTCATGAGGTTATATGAGCTTTATTGCTATTTGAGTGTAGATGATCGTGTGATTTTTAGTTTTCATGAGATACTTATTGTTTTATTCCTTACTTGAAGGATTTCATACTAGTTTCAAAATTATCTTTAAACTAGTCTTTATTCTTCAATTCTTGTAATTGTAATGATTTTCAAACATGTTAAAATATTTTCAAAGCCTATTTTTAAAAACCCTACCTTTCAAGGGCGGATGGTTGGGCGACCATGCCTTGTACGCTCAAACTTGAAAATCTTTTAAACATGTATATGAAAGGGAGGTAGTTATGAGTTATATACTTGATCTTCAAAGATTTTTATATTTGTATACCATATTTGTATTTTATATATGTATGCTTCAAAATTTAATGAGTATCAATTTCAATTGTATATTCATTTTCATACATATATATGATTTGATTGTGCTTATAACATCTTTACATCTTAAAGCACAAATTATTTCTTGCTAAGCTTGATTTAGTCCATAATGACAATATTTTTCAATTGGTATCTTATGCAAGCTTATGCATTGTTTTTATTAGTATTTCATAAAGAGGGAGAAATATTCATGTTCTATATTTCAATCGTTTTTATTTTCAATTGGTATCTTACTCCCACTTCTTATGATGAAAAATACTTTATTTTGGTATATGCAAATATTTTCAATATTGGTATCAATAATCTTAAATTGGTATTATTTTCATTCTGGTATCCTTATTGCAAAATGAGTTTTGTTTACCTAAAATTTGGTTTTTACTTTCAATTGGTATCAAAAATTTACTAGATATTTTCAATTGGTACAAATTGATTTCAATTGGTATCAAACTTACAATGTTTCATTTTCAATTGATATCAAAAATCTTCTATTGGTATCTTAAAATTTTATTTACTTATAAGTGGTACCAATATTTGTTTTTGTCAACTACAATTTTCAATTGGTATCTACAATTTGATTTTATTAATATCAAAATATTTTGTTGACTTCAAGAAAATTCATAAATTTGTCTTAAAAAGTGATTTCAAAATGTATTGATATGTACTGCTTATATGCAAGGGGAGCTTAACATCTTCTCTATATATAAATTCATGTTGAGTGTATCTCACATTGAGGAGCTTGACCTCTCTTCTTTATGTGATACACGTGTGTAGGGGAGCTTAACATCTTTATTTATATATTGTATATTATGCTTTATATGATTAGGGTCCAGTCATCTCTTTTCATATAAATGCATGTATACAGGGGGAGTTAACTTACGTCTCTCCTCTTCATGAATGTTATATCGCATATATAATCTTATTGTTTGATTTATTTTCGCCCCTTTGTTGATGAATTGACGAAAAGGGAGAAGAATTTGGTGAGTTTATATATGCATGTTTATTTTACTTCCTCATTTATGTAAAAAGGATTTTACTTCCTCATTTATGTAAAAAGGGGGAAAAGAATTTTGTAAGTTTATATATGTTTATTTTCTTGTTTATGCATATATGTGTTGTTTGGTTTATGCATTTCATTGAATATCTTTATGTTTATTACTGTGCATGAGTTAAAGGGGAGCTTCTATGAAGCTTAACTTTAATCCATGCATATATAACTCCATGAGTTTTGTCATCATCAAAAAGGGGAGATTATTGGCCCAAAGGCCATCACCTTAGTTTTGATGATGATTAACTCATGTAGTTATAGTTTACTAATATCTTGGGTTTATATAGTTTCAGTTATTGACCAAGATATTAGTAGGTATTTCACTTCAACAAAAGAGTTTTGGGAGCTAATACATGTTGATAGCTAATACATGTTGATTCAAGAGCCCGCGCGTCAAGATCGCATCTAGCACTCGGTTGGACTCAAACTCTTTGGATCATTTTTGGATCGAGTCGTCTTGAAGATGATGATCGACAAGAAGATTTCGGTTTGTTTTAGTTTAAGATTGTATTTAGATCTTGTGTAAGGATAGATAGTATTGATATGCTCAAGTTCACACACACACACACACAAGTTTAAAGTTTATTGGTTTTCTCGTTTAACCGGTTTTGAATTTCATATAAAAAATATAGATATATATCTTACATGTGTATTGAATTCTATCCATACACTCTATGCTTCAATTTGTTTTAAATATCATGTTTTTGTATTTATACAAGTTTTGGAGAAACGGTTTTTTCATTTCAAAAATTCAAGTTTTGAAAAATACGGATTTTATATTTAAGCCTAATTTTTATATCACAAAAATGGTTCAAATAGTTTGTTATATGTGTTGATTTTTGGTCACACATATTTTTATTCAAAGATCTTATAAGAACTTATTTTGTGAAATTTATGTGATTTTATGGGATTTAATTGGTATTAAATAACTAAGTTTTAAGTCTCAGAATTTCCCAGCTAGACACACTGGCGGTCGACCGGACGGTCGACCAATGTGCACGCAAACGTGCACATGGCCAGCCTAAAAGGCCGATCGACCGCGCGGTCAACCGACTGAAAGCATCCAACTCTCGGTGCTGGCCGGTCGACCGGGCAGTCGACCGAAGGCTTGGCCCGGTCGACTGGGCAGTCGACCGGAGGCTTAATGGTCAGAAAAATAACCGTTGGTCAGTCGATTGGGCGGTCGACTGGAACTGGAGGGCATTTTTGCCCTTTCCTACTGCCAACGAGTAGATTTTTGAGAGGGTTATAAATACCCATCTCTTGGGCTGTTTTTAACAAAAATTTTAAGAGCAAAATTTTTCATCTTTACAAGTGTTTTAGCAGCAAGTTTTAAAGAGTTTTTGGGATATAAAGATTTATCTTTATTTTATTTTCAAGGGTTAAAAAAATCAAAGAAAAAAGAGAGTCTTTGGGAATTGGTTTTGATCTTTATATCTATTTCATCTTAGTAGTTTTTCTAAGTATTTTTTTTGTGATTTATTTTTCAAACACCTTATTTTTTTACGCTTAAGCTATCATCTCTATCCTATCTATAGGATCTTATTTTGTGAGAAAATTAGTTTGTGGTTTATTGAGATCGCCAAGGGTTGTTTGTGATCTTTGAGATCACCAAGATTGTAACTTTCTCTTTGCTTTGGTTGTGCCTATCCTTCTAAGTGTAGAGGAGGTTTATTTTGAGTTTTGTGTTCATCCTTCTTGTGTAGAGGTGATTGAGATTGTGATTTGGGTTTGTTGTTATCCCTCTTATGTAGAGGTGATTGTGGTGGAGTTTTGGCTTAGTGTCTTATCCCTCTTGTGTACAGGTGGTTGTTGAAGAGAGGAGTTATGTTCTCCTAAGTTTGTATTACC
>JAVJIF010025666.1:0-46345 GCA_038442645.1 Agave tequilana | reverse complement strand
GAGTTCAGTTCGACGGGAACGTCTGGATAAGCCCCTGAATCCTCAATTGAGAGTACCTCTGCTGACAGCTGACATTAGTACGCGAAGGAATTTGTGGTACATTTTGAGTTGGTGGAGACATCAATCTTGCTGCCCGAAGCAACTACACCTGGCACCGAGTGTCCCACCGATCGATACATCAAATTCAAATCAAATCACGGGTTTTCCCTAAGCGAAACCAAAGTAGTTGACTGAACTGATTTGATTGATAGTCTTGTACAAAGAGCTTGGCTTTGCCAACCTAGTCCGCACGGTACGGAAGATTGGTCCGCTCCGCAAAGCTGAGCTTTACGGTTTGCTCCCAGGTGTAACGCCCCGATCCCGTAGGTACGGAGACGTTATGGCGACGTACATACGCGAGGTGAAAACAACCTCACGCGTACGTTAAGCCTCGGTACAGTACAATACCTTCATATAGATCTGAGGTCCAGCATGAAAGCAGTACAAGAATACCTGCAGAAAGAGGTCAGCGATCATAACAGATATGAAAATAAGGATAAATAAGATAACAGAAAGAAAGCACTAAAATACCTATGAATAGTCCTGATGCGGAATCTCCCATGTGACTCCAAGGCACTCTCTGAAGCTGTGGTAACTCGGATCTCCAATCTGGGCATGCAAACCCAGGGTCGTCAGAAAGCGACCTAGTGAGTGGTAAAACTGAAGGAGGCAATGCACAATGGTAATAGATAATACATGCTGTTGTAATAGTGATACCATATAATAAGGATATATATAAACAGTAGAAAGAGTTAAACATGGAAGCAGTGCAAAGATATAAACAGGTCAACTTTTAATACCATCACTACCTAGTCGGTTATTATCAGGTCATATCTATAGTCGTGTCCAGTTTATGTAATAACTAATGTTGTCTAGTGGTGACGTACTAGACATGAACATGATAGTGGTGACGTGATAGAGGTGAACATGCAGATGAGCATATGTCTGCAACAATAAAATATATGCAATGCAGAACATGCATAGTATGCCACGACATACAGTGTAACATATACCAGGTAATGTAACAAAGTATACATGTGCATGAGTAGTAGGGCACTAAAGAAAGTGTAACAGGAAACAGAACAATAGCAATGTATACATGTCACATGATAGCAGATAAATGATCAGGAACAGTAACAAGTACAACTAAACATGTAGCGGGCAGGTCATGTCAAAGTCCTGTCATTTATACAATAGTAGCGATCAGTATCACCTGGTATTTTAATTACTCTCTTCCAGTGTCCCATACCACTGGCGGTTCATACTGAAGCCCGCACCCCAGTCGAACCCATCCGGACATGGCCTACGGGTACCATTATCCAAACGAGAGAGCAACCAAATAACAAGTGTTCCCGATGTCACTATTGTGTATACTGTTTTATTATGTTAATTGGAAACCCGTGGTCGAGGAGTTCTTATCGGTGGATGTATCCCGTGCATACCGGGATCACGGCCTTAAACAAGCCCCTGGCTGCCAGGACCAGGGCCCTCCGCTAAGAGGGGAGCATGAATCAAGTAACAAGAGCTCATGGAGCAATTGGTAGGCAGCCCTCCTACCGTCCCCTGCAGTGGGAAACAATATGGATCCAGTACATCACCCGATAAGATCTAATCAACCATCAAGTCTCCCCCATACCCCAGTTATCATTATGATCTGATATGTTCAGTATCCAATGTAACAAGAACAAATAACAGTACATGGTACGGTTTACACGATAACTGGACCTGAGCTCTGTTGATAGCGTAGAACAATATAACGAGAATCAGGAACAATATAACATGAACAAGATATCATGAACAATATATCGAGAAACGGGAACAATAGATGTGGGATTCCCACATATCGCATATCTACAGCTCTCATGTCCAGTAACGGGAAATCCGTATCAATAACAGGAAACAATCATATAACATGAATACGGTAACATGGCACAATAATCGGTGTAACATGCACAGTGAGTCATATGACAAGAAGATAGGAAGAATACAAGCATGTACACTCGTGTGGTAAGCATCTGTAACAGTGCGGTCTGTGTAACAAGTATCCGTGAGTGGTACATGTATATATCAGTGGAAGATGAATATGAAATACTAAAGTGACGTTTCATAGTATCAATGCAACATGTACATGTAGTATCAATGGTCAGTGACTCATATATGGTGACCTACCGTATCCGTATAATGATATCCGTATCCTAGTGGTATAGCCCTCATCCATGTAACCTATATGCGTAGCACTAACACATGTTATAATAGTAGTCCGTGTCTCGTGTAATACCATGTCCTAGTGCATGACAGTAATGATGTCTAGCATGCAGGTTCAGTAACAGGGTAGTGTCCTAGCGATACGATACATGACATCATAGTGTCTAGGCATATGGTAATATAGTGGGACAATTATCAGTGGTACATAAACATGACATAAGAGAGATTAGTCAGGTAATTGCTAAGTACAGTTTTTATTACAGTGTCTTCATATGGCTTACAATTTAATAATCTTAACCATAGGGATTTACCGTAATCATGTTTTATTTCAATAAAGCAACCACTCCAATTTAGTAAACATGAATAAATATAATTTATTAAAAAGAAAACACTCACAAACTGGCTACAGGACTGTAGCTCTCGTTCCCACGATCGCAACGGATCCAGAATCGCCTGAATCGGAGTCCGGATGCTCCAGATATCGTCCGAACACTAAAAGTAACAAAAATGGGTTAATTATGTAAACCAAATATTGCAAATGCAATTAATAAAATGTCACAGGGGTTTTTATGTAAATATACCTTTATTGGGTTTGAATGCGGGTTTGGGCCCATAACGGGTCGGGTTTAGATCCAAACCCAAGCCCAAATGAAAGTGGGTTCATGGGTTAATGTATAGGGCTTATTGGGTTGCAAAGAAACCCAATTGGGTTATTGGGTTCACACCCAATGGAGGCGGCAGCAGCAGCCTGCGCTGCTGCCGTGGCCGCGCCCAGTCCGGCCAGCAGGAGCTGGCCGGCGGCAGGAAGGCCCCGCCGGCGGCGGTCCCGGCCCGCCGGCGGTGAGACCGTCGGTCCGAAGAGAGAGGAGAGCAGAGAGAGGGTGAGATGGAGTGAGAGAGGGTGAGAGAGTGGGGGAGATGTTTACAGGAAGAAGAAGAAGTGGAGGAGAAGGAGGGGGCGTCGGCCGGGCCGGGGCGCGGCGGCGCCGGCGCCGGCCAGGGGTGAGGTGATGGCGCGCCGGCCGGGAGCGGCCGCAGGCACGGGTCGGGCCCCTGTTGGCCTGCAGTGAGAAGGAGAGAAAGAAGGAGGGTGTTTTAGAGAGAGAGAGAGAATAGAGAGAGAAATTGAGAGAGTGTTTGAAAGAGAGAGAGAGAGAGGGGATGTTTGTGTGAGAGAGAGTCTGAGAGAGATTTTATAGGGAGTGAGAGAGAAGAGTCGGTTGGGTTTGATTGAAAAGGGCGGTGGAAGAGTCGCGTGGGAGAAGGAAGCTTGGAGAAGAGGGATTTGAAAAGAATTGAAAATAAAATAATTTATATTATTTTAATAGGGTCAAAAATTGACCAGCTCTGAACAGTGTCCAAAAATTATAGAAAATAGAGAAAATTATTTTGAGACGGAATATGAAGACGGTTTGCAGAAACTCGCTCTGATTTGCAAATTAAAAATCCCGAAGTGTCTCACCGATACGGGCGACACCGGTTTTGGGCGGATTTTCGATAAATTTAGAAAATTTCCAAAAATACTCGAACGTAGATAACACGATTCTAAGATATTTGGTGAAAGCGGATTCTCAAAATACGACTCCGTTGTGAAATAAAAATCGGAAGGCCGGTTATCGGTATCGGTCGACACCGACTACGGAGATTTTCCAAATTAATCCAGAAAAATTCCAAAAAATCCTGAAAAATCTCAAATAATAGAAAATGATTTTTGAAACTGAAATCAACTCAATCGGACTACCACAAAGGTCAAATCAATTTTTGTACGTCGTATCGCGTACCGATACGGTAATACGTACACTGGGGATCAGGGGGTTACACCAGGCATTTTTCAGCCCTCTCTTTGCCCACCGGAAAGCCTCTCACCCTGACCACACCTTCCTTCTTTTCCAATCCCTTCCCTTGCTGAACTCAATGGAGCCGATCCTTCTAATAGCCAATCTCTCCTCGGAATGATCGACGATCCCTCTCCCTTAGACTCGAGTCTACGAGCTATCGATGTCGGCTGAGACCTTGTTCCGAGATGTTGTTGGATTGCGATGCGAGTGGGTCATCTAAAGTGGAAGACTAATCCGACCCGAAGTCACTTCAAAATCCGAAGTGAAAGGTGCTGAATGGAAGAAGATTTAATGTTGTAGCAGCATACTTTGATAATCTAAAGAACCAATCAAAGTCCAATCTTTCTATCGGAAAACCCTCGAAACTTCTATGTTCGTTGGTAGGAGCGGTGGGATCGGGATGATTAGTATATAAATAATATAAACACATATGTATATATATACAATTTAAATTAAATAAAAATAGATAAATTTAATTAATTAATAGATAAATAAGAAGACCAAAAAGAAAAAATTAAATCAACGGAGTTCCTAGAGCCCCCTGTAAGACTTGTTGGAAAACTTGTTGTAGAACTTGATTAATCGCTCTTTGTTGTTCAAAATGAAGGGTTTCATTTTTGTAATTTTCTAATTGTTTCAAACTATCAGAAGTAGCATTAATCAAATTGGCTTTTTCTCGTTCTATCTCAGAGTATCCATTCATTCGATACTCATCTGCTTCATTTCAACTTTCCTTAAATGAGCCGAGCTCGTTCGAGCTGTTCAATGGCCGAGACTAAATGCAAGTGCCTTTATTTACTAGGCGGGCTACTCTTCTTTGACACACAGATGCATTATCTAAGAGAAAATACAGAACTTTAATAAAATAGGAATTCCCGCTTTCATCGGTCGATTGAGCCCTGTGAATAAAGAAAAGTTCGGGCTTCCCGCGAGGACACGTGACGTTCGCTTGAAGAGGTCATTCAATTCCTTCTTCCCTCTTGATGAAGAACTTCCGTTTTCGTTGCCCTCTACCTATGGTCCTATGACTTGCCGGTGAGTCTGGTTCTTCTCCTTATTATACTCGTCTCAAGCTATTAAAATGGGCGTAGCAGGGAAGAGAGGTCTTCTGAATCATTTTGAGCGAAGAACGACGTTTCCTCAAAAAGGCTCTTCTTTTCGAGTCTTCTGTAAATAAAGAAGAAAAGCAGCGACGATGGGGAGAGGAGGAGGTGGCAAGAAAATGTTGAAAAGGAGCACGCTACGACGTCAACTTCGCACACAAAAGTCTTGATAGCTCCTGGCAAGTATAGTTAGTGGTTTCCCGTTCTCTCGAATAAAGAAATGGTACTTTTATGAGTATTAGGTACGTCAAGTCATTGGATCAGCTTCAGGGAGCCAAGCTCACATCGAACTGAAATGAGATCTCTCTGAGTAGTCGCAGCATCTCGACGTGTGTTTTGCTAGCGGAATCCATAGGTACTCAAGATATTGTGTCCGGAGAGGTAGATAGATAGGACTACGTCTTGCTCGATCAGGACCCCGTGTCTATTGCGAGCCAAGACACCCTGAAAAAATCACGCGAGGAAATACCGCATTCACGAAGCTCATTTACTCCATTATTTAGTCATTGACTCCACGTTGTTTTTTGGTTCGATCAACTATCCTTTTTGAAGCGGAAAGAATCTTTCAGATTTGATGCTCTGTTAGCAGAGCGTTTGGAGGCCGAGGCTCATCCGGCTGTTCTGGGTCGCACTCGTCCCCCCACTTGTGACCTCTCGAGGGGAGGTCAGCGGCCTCCATCACCTCGACTATGAAAGGATGGAGGGGAAACCTAAGACCTATGATGGGACACTTGCAATAGGTCCCGACCTCATTTAGGCCAAGGAAACAAACCCTCCCACTGGAAAGAGCGAACTAGATAGAGGACAGAGAGAGAGGTTATGATAATCTCGACCTAGATAGAAAACCATCATTCCACTACACCTGCCAACAAAAATGGAATAGGGCATCAAGGAATCGGATGAGTTCATCGTAGCTACAGAACACCGACTCTCTTAACTCACGGGTATGTATTTTCTCCTCGAGATTCTCTTCACCAACCTCACCCTCTTCTCCTTCAGAGTCAACCTTGGCGGCCTGCTTGAAGGGCCAACCTCAGGCCCTACCACGGAGTTTCTCCTCCTCAGCCTCATCTACCTCCACAGGAGGCCTACTGTTAAGGGTTGTAACGTACAGGGTGGTTCTCTTATCGATGTTACTTATGACTACCTATCCTACCGAAGATCCTAGTGTTATACCCTGTTCTCAGAATACGTACTTAGATAAGTATTCTGATTTTTTATCATAATTTTGTATTTATTTTCCTGGATTTGTTTTTATTTTATGATTATTTTATCAATGCTTGGTATCAGATCCGGATTTTCAGACTTAGAGTCAACCCTAGTCTGAACCGAGGACCTGATCCCAGATACTGATTGATTTGACCTTTCTGGTAGCCAGATTTGACCGATTTCAATTTTAGACACTATTTTTCCAATATTTTAGATTTTTTAGAGTTTCTGAAATTTTTCTGAATTAATTGCAAAGTCTTCAGAATTGGTAACAACCGGTGTCACCGATCGATTCTCAGATTTTTAATTTACAGTAGAATTGAAATTTTAAAAACTGCTTTTACATTATTCCTCGTGATCATATTTTCTATGTTGATGCATTTGTGAGATTTTCTGAATTTATCAAAATTCGACCGGATTTGGTGTCGACGGGTATCACCAGTTGATTTCAGGTTTTTTTTTTTAATTTGAAAATGGAATTGAATTTTTTGAATCTAATTTCACCATGTACCTCAATATAATATTTCCTATTTTTGAAATTTTTTGGGTACCTTTCCGAGTTACTCTATTTTTCGGACATTTCCAGTGTTTTAGTTAGAAATTTTATTCAGATATTTTTTTCTTTCTTTTTCCATTTTCCCACCACTACTTTTTCCTTTCTCCTTTTCTTTTCTTTTCTTTTTCTTTTTTCCTTTTTTCTCCTCCACACAAATCCCCTTTAAATTTCTTCCCCCTATCTTATCTTTTCCTTCTTTCTTTCCCTTTCTTGCTTTTCCTTCTTCTCCCTTAGCCAGACACAGCGCCTCCTCTCCTCCCTTTGTCTCTCTCTCAAAACTCTCTCTCTCTTTTACAATCTCCCTCTATTTCTTTAAATTCTTTCTTCTCCTCTTTCATACTCCCCCTTTTACTCACCAATTTCCTCAAATACCCCGCTTCCTTCCAATTACACCATAACCATCACCAAGACACGACCCCTCCCCTCACCACCTCCGACGATGACGACTCCACCCACCCCCGGCCACCACTCCCTCAACCATCTCCTCCCTCCTCCAACCTCCTCCCTCTCCAAATTTCATCACCATTACCATCTCTGTCTTCACCACCTCGATCCACCATCTCTACCACTTCCACCACCCTCTCCACCACTACCCCACCACCATCTTCTTCTCCACCTTCTTCTCTATCTCCTCCACCTCTTCTCCAATTTCCCACCACCATAACCACCTCCTTCAACTCCTTCTCCACAACTACCACCCTCCGCCACCAAACTACCCGGCCCTCCTCCTTGTCGGCGGCACATAGCTAGCGTCGCCACCCACGGCCGACTGGTCGTGGGCCAGACCTGGGCCACAACCACCTGGTCGTGAGCTGATTAGGGCGGAACCAACACTTGAAAATGTGTCTTTATGAAATCAATGTAATTATATATGTGTGCTAATGTTCCCTCGATACTTCTGTTATAGCATTGGCTCAACAGGTCGAATCCACAGGGACAGAAGGCGATAGAAGCATTAACAGTCCGTCCACGTGTTATGTTAACAAGTCTTCTTTGTTAAAGAATGAGAAAAAGAAAAAGAAAAAAAAAACAGAAATGATAGATGAAGAAGGCAATAAAAACGCGAAGTGAAAACAAAAGAGAAATGGTTTTAAAACAAAAGAAGATGAAACAAAGGTGAACTAAGAAGGTTGATAAGAAAATGATAAAAAGGTTTTGGAAATTTTTTTTAAGACAAAGTAAAAAGAAAGAGAAACACTATGAAAGAAAACGCATGGCTATTAAATACAAATTACTCTACTAACCATGCTAACCTCTTAGTGATAGTTACCTCACATGGATCCTTGGCCATCACTAATCCTTGACTTCAAGAGACGATATAAAGCATGGCTCATAAGATAGTTCTTCTATATTCAAATCACACGTCCATACCACACAACAGGTCGCAAGCTACTATTAAATCATTAAAACTGGTTAGAGGTGAGCACGGAATAAAGGAGACATTACAAGTTAGCATATTAGTGGATTAGATGTTAGAAATGTTAGAATGTTAGAATCTATTATCATGAGCCATCAATGGCTCTTGTAAAGCGCAAGGCCTTGTAGAGACTATTTGATTCATGTGGATTATCAAATAAGTGGTTAGATGGTTAATGGTTAGTAGTTAGACTGCCACGAGAAGACAAGTTAGCTAAGCATCATGTAGAAGATGGAGAAGATTACAATGGAGAAGAAATGAGACACCTTTACATAGATTGTCACCATCTATTACATCAATATCTCTCTCTGAATCAAGTCAGCCATAATACATGATCTATAAAAGAAAGAAAATACAAAATAAAAGAGAAAGAAAATCCTAATCTACAACAAAAAGAGAGAAAAACCTAACCTATTTCAGTCTTCTTGCATTCCTTGCCTCTGTAGGGGTATATATAGGCGAAAGAAGACTCTGGAAGGCGAGATGAGGCCACGCATCGAAAATCGATGGTGGGCCCACCATAGGGCCGCGAAAATGCGGCTATGGCCGCGTTTCCGCGGCCAACCAGGGACTTAAGTCCCTGGTTTTGGCGAGCGTATCCTCGTCACTTCAGGACCTTCTTGGTATACTTGGATTCGGGTATATTCGTTTGGATCTTTGTCTGACACCCTTAAGGGTCTAGGTTTAATGCATCTTCTAAAAACTCCCTTACTTGGCCTCCAAGAAATACAGATTTAATTACCCAAAAATGGGTTTAATTAAGCTCTTATTACCCTTTTGCCCTCCTTGTCTTGATTATCTGCAAAAGAGACCAAAACATGGTTTAGACCGACATTTTATTCATGAATCAGTAGGGAAGTGTGATGTTATAATTCAGAATTGTAGATTAATCACACCCCCAAACTTATCTTTTGCTCGTCCCGAGCAAAACAAGAAGAGAAACTATACTACAAATGTTATTATACTACTTTCGCAGGTGACGCGATTGTACTGAGCGTGTGCAACAAGTCGTTAAACCTCTAGGTTACTCCTAGAGGAGGAGTTTTGTCTTCTGAGGATTTTCAGCGGATTGCACCCACAAAATCCATAAAGAAAGAAGACAAATGTTAGTGTTTTAAAAACGCATTTTGAAAGAGAGACAAGTTTTCGAAATATTTTTGCAAAAATATAAGCGATCTAAGGTCATAAGTCCACCAAAAATTATTCTTCCTTAAACTTAGTCTACATGCAAGATCTGATCGTCAATTAAGGTAAGAATTTCAAAATTGGATTGAATATTTTATCGTTCATAAAACCTAGATAATATGCACTTTGTGATAATGACGATTTTTAGGATTCAACTCTAACCATCAAACCATTTATTTATATATATATATTTTTTCTTTTTTTCTTTTTCTTCCCTTAGTTTTCTTAGGCTTTCTAGTTTATCCGGGTAGTGAACCTTTAACCGATGACTCCCAGACCAGACAATTTTAGGGCACCAGATGAGAAAACATCTCTCAGGTTTAAGGACTCGAGTAAATAAGGCCACAAAATTAAGGGGATTATTTGTTTCTTTTGACCACCATTAGGTGTGAATAATCATGCTTCTTGAGGCATAATTATCCAGCTTAATAACTGATTTTTTTATTCATTATGCCATTTATTTTTTCTTTTAATTTTTTTTGCTTCATGGAATGTTAGGTCTTTTTTTCTATCCCAAAAATGTGTAAGTGTGAAGTGCATACTATCTAAGGCAAAAAATTCAAGGTAAAATTATCTCTCCAATTTATTCTACTTAACCTATAATTTTAAACAAGATCTATTATTTCGACTGGGTTTAAGATGTCATAATTAAGGCTTCCTTAATTTCTAAGATCATCTTAATTTCTTAAAAATAGATCAAAATTTTGTCTCTTATTTCAAAAAGTTTTTAAAGAAAGAGAAAAATCCTATACAAAAGGAAGATTTCTAAAAGTATCCTAAAAGAAGTGGAAAAGAAAGAAAATCTAAAAACTCTCTGTTAGTAAACCCCCCTACACTTATCTCATGCATTGTCCTCATGCATCGTGAATGTATGTGTGCATGAAACAAATAGAGAGGGAAGAAAATATCACCTCAAGTGACGGTTCCGGTGGTGGTCTGATTGGTCCACGAAATGCGGCCCAATCCAATTTGTGTGAAGTTCTGAGGAACCCACCAGAAACCTCTATAATACAACCCACTACAATGATGTATATATGAATGATTTTTATTAAGAATTTTACCCCATCTAATTTTCAAAATTTTAAAATAATTTCAAAGTCAATTTTATCAATACCTTTGTCCCAAAATGGAGTGTGAATAGATGAAATGATTGATTTGGACTCATAAAGTACAGGAACTAATACTGACTCAGGAAAGTGACTGAAATCAAGGTAAGGTTCTGAGTCAAAATTGGCTCAGGAAGTGGGCCCAAGTCAAGAAGTTGAAATCCTATTCCTCATTCATTTTCCCACAATGGAATGTGACTTTCTAAGATTGATGATTCAAGTTCAAGAATGACATGTATGAGAATCAAAACTGACTCTAAAATGTTGTTGAATTTGGATAGCAAAACAGGAGTCAATATTAATTCAGGAATTTGAATTGGATCACAAATTTGAGAATCTAGGTCACATTCTCATTAAGTTCAATTTCATAAAAATGAGAACTTGCCAATTTGTCAACGGGACATTCAAAAGTATGAAATTGGTCAAGTTTAACATGATGATCATAAAAGATTGGTGATTCAATTTCATGATTGTCACGCCCCGCTTCCCAAAATACACTGAAACAGAGACGCGACGAGAGTCGGTGACGCATATTCGTAAGGAAAATACCTCACACATAAGCGCTAAGCCTTAAGTAACCTGAATAAGCTATAAATCTAAACTATAATAAATCAACGATCACTGCAATATTACATATAAGCATCTACGCATGATATCATATAAAAGAATAGGAATAAAAACTGAATCTGATATACATGAAATCAAAAAAGAATAGAAACAGGAATACAAGAGGCAAGAATACCAGAATCAAAAGGGAGAAACTCCAATCTCCTCGCGAAGCGTACGATCACACGAACACCTGATATACGAAGATGTCCAATACCCTGTACGTGCGATCTAGGGTCGTCAGAAGCGACCTAATGAGTGTGTGTGTAACAGGGAAGGTGCTCGTGCATAAAAAAAAATAATGTAAGCAATAACAACATGATAATCTGAAAATAAATATAACAGAATAACCAAAATAAAGAACAAGGTTATGAACGACATATAACAGGTATCATGATAAAAGGACCTACTAATGTCAAGATGTGTAACCTAGCATATGTCACTAGTCTGGTATACAATCTTTCATGTGTACAATCATATATCTATCGTAGCATACATATATGCACAGTCAGGTGATCACAATCAGTCACAATATACTATAAACAGTTCATTATAATTTATTATGTCAGCGAACACCAAATGCCACCTGTAATAGACGCATCCCATACTACGCCTATTACACGTGTCAATCAGGGTCCTGAATTATTGAAGCTGATCGGTGGGAGACATTGTCCATGCTTTAGGTGCGTTCCGTACATACCCAGAACCACGACCCAATCACCTGGCGCTGAACCAGGTCCTACCGCTAGGTAGTCAATAACAATAACAATGTGTCAATGACAATGACAATATGAACAATAGGGGATGTCAGTGATCCCCCGGAACCCTTCATTGGAACCGTATCTCGGCTGCGTAACCTGTATCCTAGGTCCGCCCAAAATGTAGACGCTGTCTCCTCCATCAATTTTCCCAATCCTAGTGTAAGTTGTTAGTTTACATTATTATTTATAACAATCAATATCCATGTTATTACGATTACTGAGACGATACGGTGACAGTAACAATATCAATGATGTATCAATAACAATCTGAACAATATTACTGTGTAAACGGTAGAACAATAGAACAATATATATGTTATGGTCTGATAATATTTTCCCAGTAACTTTGAATAACATGAATTAAATAACAAGCCCGGATACTACTCAATAGATAGTCTCATCTAGAACTGATCAATATCTCATATCCATCTGCACTAAAATACAATAGTAACTAATCTATCTATCAACCAACAGTCTCTATACAATCATCGTGAACATCAAGTATCAATCCGTATCAGTAATCTGGTACAATAAACCACCGTTTCAATATATCAATAATCAGTCTCTCTCTATCAATCTACTCTGATCCTCAAGTCATCGATATATATATCCTCTGAGTCACCGATATATTCAAATCTCAATAACTGAAATACTATATGTCCTGATATATATAATCAAATCCTTATATTTCAATTCGATCAAGATTATCACACACTCTCACTCTATCAAGGTCAATCACAGGATCTCAAAGTCAAGTAACATATCAGATATATATATCTAAGATCTATCAGGTCTGGTCAATTCAATCAATACCTATTCCTCAAAACCAGATCCATCCAACTATAGCTAAGATCATAACTAAAGGGTAAAGTCCTCAATCCATAAGAAATCTAGAAACAGTCGGAACTAAAGATAGTCGACTAGGGTCGGAAGCAAGTCGACTAGTATAGAAGGTTTGACTGGGTTAGTCGACTAGCAAAAAGGATAAGTCGACTATAACAAGTGTAAGTTGACTAGAAGAAGTATTAATCGACTAAAAGAAAGGCAAGTCGACTAATATACCTGCCTGTGTGTATGATCAAGGTTTTATAACAATTTCCTAAAATACACGAAATGGTAGATATTACACTCGTTATCATCAAGATATGTCACCAAACAATATGACTGAAAATTCTCTAACCACTTCAATGATCCATCAATCTCAAAATCAACATGTATATTCATTCTAGGATTTATTACAGCTATACCAGTTACAAAATCAAATTCGGTCTACGGTATATCAATATTAGGCCTAAGCCAACAACGGTCATTTGCCAACACATGAAATGATACTGATATAAGCTTATACCAATTACACAATTAAGGTGAACAATTAATAATGTCTCATGAAGTGACACAGCAAGTCAAACTGGTAAAATATAATATAAAGGCACATGAAATAATACGAATAAAAAACAATAATGGTAATGAAGAAAATGACATAAGAACAAACACTCACATGAAATGATGCAGTTTTGGAATCGAATCGATGTCTGGTCTTCAACGCACGAACCGATACTGATCTACGGATCATCTCATGGATCGGTCTTCGAATTGCCTACGTATCTGGTCCATAACGAGCACGAATCTGAATCTTCAGAAATGGGTCCGGATCTCACCAAATGGGTCTGAATCACTGAAGTGCGCAACTGTACACATATTACATATTCGTACATAGTTGAACATAATCACACACATACTCAAGTATAACACTCAAGCTACACAGTACGTGCGCGTGCTCGTACACGTATACAACAACATGTACACATATAATACATATATACATTAAAACACATACACAAACCCACGCGCACACATTTGCATGGATGTATATATATTTACAACATACCCGTACACATTAAACACACTTCCCAATTATTACACTTATACCCCTGCACAAATAAATATAACACTAACCTCGGGGCGACTTGCGGCGCACCGACGAAGGCTCTGGCGAGACGTCGGGGCCGCGGAGGATGTCGTTGGATAGAGAATATTACCATGAAGGGCGTGGGTGCTTTCGCACTCGCCGACAGTGATCAACGGTGACCCACGGAGAGACGGAAAACGGCTCGGAGGAGGATATCCCATGGAAGGTTTGGCTAGGATGTTATATTGGTGCTGCCGCCATGGGAAAAAGAAGAGACTCACTCAAGCATGCATATGCATATATATATATATATATATATATATATATATATATATATATATATATATATATATATATATATATATATATATATATATATATATATATATATATATATATATATATATATATATATATATATATATATATGTTCACAAACCCCTACACATATAAATAAATATGCACATAATCATACGTTAACACAAATAACATATACATACTTATTCATATTCTCACTTAATCACACACATAAACAAGCACACAAATGTTACCTACAATAAAACACAGAGAGAGGGAGAAGGAAGGAAAGAACTCATGCACCACATGGGGGAGATCAGAGTTGTGCTGATTGCATACGCGAGAGGGGGGTTGTGTGGACTTGCGGCCAGGAGGGGAAGAGGGGAAACACGGTGGAGGGAGGTGCTCACGGCCAGCGTGAGGAGCTCCGAAGTGTTGCTCGGGGCTGGAGGAGAGGTGCACGGGCTGGTGCTCATGGCTCCAGCGCATTGGTGATGGCCGCGAGGAGATCGACCATAAAGAGGTGCGGCAAGGGAGGAGGGGGTTTTGCGGTTGGCTTGTGGCGGCGCTGTGTCGTGCTCCGAGGCGGTGTTGGAGAGGAGTGTGTTGGTGGGGCGGCTGTGGTGGAGGTAAATAAGAAGGAGAGATTAGGGGTGGGTTAGGGTTAGGAAATAGGATTAAATAGGGAGAGAAATATAGGGCTATTGGGTTTCGGGTCATGGGGATTATGGGCATGGGTTTGAATAATGGGTTTGAGTTTGGGTATGCTTAATGGGTAATGGGTCCAGTATACGATTAGAAGTAGGGAAAAATATAAGGGAAAGAAATGAAAGGAGAAGGAAAATGGCTTGATAATAACAAACATGCAAAATATAAATAATGATAGTAGTAGTAATAATAATGACGACACCTTAATAACAATATCAAGTAAATAATTAATAATAATATAGATATTAATAACAACGAGTAATAATAAGTCACATGATAATTAATGATTAATAAATACATGTACATATTAAAATATCAGTATATTTTATTTAAATACAGTACTTAAAAAATAGGGATATTACAATGATACTGGCATAGGATCCAATGCTGATTCGGGAAAGGCCTGAAATCAGGTAAACACACCTCAGTCATTATTGAATTAGGAAGTGAAATTGAATTACCAAGTTGAGTTTTAGGATCATATTCATGCTCAAGTTTAATTTTAGGAAAAAGATAACTTGCCAAAATGTCAATGGGATTTTCAAAATATGAAATTTGGTCAAGTTCAAATGGGTATGCTGAAATTGAATCTTAGTTTTCAAAACAACATGGTTCTTTGGCTCTAACGGAATGGTTAGTGACATCATGAATAGTCAAAGGATGAGAATGTAGAGTTTTGATCATTAAATCCATGTCATGATTATGAGCGATTTGAGTCTGAGTCATGGCTTCAAGCATCTTTTCATAGTCGATTGGTTCATCGTTTTGTTGTGATTGGGCTTGAAAAGATGAAGATTTCTTTTGAAAATTATGGTGAAATCGTGAGTCCATCAGATTTTGTGATTGTTGTTCGGACTCACACATACTCATTTTCAAGATTGATGGTTTTTCTATTTTGAACTGGTGTGACTGAGTATGAATTTTGGTTTTGAAAAAATTATGAGTCGAACTTGTTTTGTTGGGACTCAAGCAAGGCATCTATACTCTTTTCTAGGTCAGACTTTTCTTCAATGAGTTGGTCTAGAAAAGGAGTATAGGAAGCGAAATTGGAGAATGAATATTGTGGAAATTGTGGATAAGGTGTTTGAAAATTTGACTCGGGGGAGTGGAATCCCCATTGACTTTGTGAAGAACGAAAATTATTGTGAAAATTATAGTCATAAGATTGGGGATATGGGTTGCAATTATTCGGATAAGTCCAACCCTGTGTATTTGGTTGTTCATATTGTAAAAAGCCGGGTTAGAATTATCTGAATCAAATGGGGTCGGTGTGAATTATGGATTCATATTAGGATTGAAAGAATTGTTGTTATTGAATTCCATTTCACAAATAATCACAAATAAAAAAGCAAAAGCAAACAACAAACAAAAAGAACCAAGCCTATACTAGGGTTGACCTAGACCTAAACGACTCCTAACTGGTCGATTACCCGGGGGAGGTTGTTGCTTGAATCTGACCACAAGCTAATCGGCCAGGTAGGGGCAAAATACGGTGGGAGGTATCCGTGCGTAAGCAATGAGCCTTAATTCTGCCAAACCACGGTATCTTCGAGGCGTAACCTCTTAATCCCCAACCTTAGACACCGATTTCACAAGAGTAAGATTCAAAACAAGTTCCACCCTCGGTCAATCTCTTAATGAGTCCGAGATGTCCCTAGGGGCCAACGTCTATCAATTTTTATTAGGGCTTGGGTTGTGTAAGCGGGGAGGTGTTTTTGGTCTAAGGAAGGGTGATGAAATCCCCACTTTATCTTGTACGGGTTTACCCTTAATTTCAATTCATGTAAATGTGCAATATAAACAAGAATATAACAAAATCACCCACGTGTTTGTCCTATGCTATATGCAATGCCATATGTACACCTCAGTCCAGATCACAATAACAGAACAAAATATAGTATACTGGAATTCAATTAACACGTGCCTAAATACAAATGTCTAAATCATTTTAAAAGCATCCAAATACCATATTTAATTCTTTAATTATTGCAGTGTGTAAGCAATCAAAGCAGAAAATTAGCAGCAGAATATAACAATATATGCAACTTGCAAGAACCCTGCAAAAGATGAAGTTCAAATGCCACAAATATGTCACGTTTTCTTGGGTTTTCGCGGCACAATATAGGAAGCAGGGTCCCTGCTTTCTAGAGTAGGGACATGCAAGTAAAAGGAAAGTTCTGCAATGTTTAGTTTCTACAAAAATTAACCTGCACACCAAAACAGAGAAGAGAATGTTAACAAAAACGTGAGTTTAAACCATTCCCATTCCCGGCAACGGTGCCAAAAAGTTTGATCAGGACGGAACCAGCACTTGAAAATGTGTCTTTTAAAATCAATGTAATTATAAATGTGTGCTAATGTTCTCTAGATACTTCCGTTATAGTATTGGCTCAACGGTCGAATCAACAGGGACGGGAGGCGATAGAAGCATTAACAGTCCGTTCACGTGTTATGTTAACAAGTCTTCTTTGTTAAAGAACGAGAAAAGAAAAAGAAAAGAAATTCAGAAATGATAGGTGAAGAAGGCGAAAATAAACGCGAAAACAAAAGAGAAATGGTTTTGAAAATAAAAGAAGATGAAACAAAGGTGAACTAAGAAGGATGATAAGAAAATGATAAAAAGGTTTTGAAAAGTAAAAAGAAAGAGAAAAACTATGAAAGAAAACTCATGGCTATTAACTACTAATTACTCCACTAACCATAACCTCTTAGTTATAGTTGCCTCACATGGATTCTTGGCCATCACTAATCCTTGGCATCAAGAGACGAAACAAAGCATGACTCATAAGATAGTTCTTCTACATTCAAACCATATATCCATACCACACAACAAGTTGCAAGCTACTATTAAATCATTAAAATCGGTTAGAGGTGAGCATGAAATAAAGGAGACATTACAAGTTAGAAATGTTAGAATGTTAGAATCCATCATCATGAGCCATCAATGGCTCTTGCAAGAGCAAGGCCTTGTAAAGGCTATTAGATTCATGTGGATTATCAAGTAAGTGATTAGATCGTTAGTGGTTAATAATTAGATTGTCATGAGAAGAAAAGTTAGCTAAGCATCATGTAGAAGATGGAGAAGATTACAATGGAGAAGAAAGGAGACACCTTTACATAGATTGTCACCATCTATTACATCAATATATCTCTATATCTCTCTGAATCAACTCAGCCCAAATAAATGATTTATAAAAGAAAAGAAAATACAAAATAAAAGAGAGAGAAAATCCTAATCTACAACAAAAAGGAGAGAAAACCTAACCTATTTTCAATCTGCTTGTGTTCCGGGCCTCTACAGGGGTATATATAGGCGAAAGAAGACTCTGGAAGGCGAGACTAGGCCACGCGTTGAAAATCGACGCGTGGGCCCACCATAGGGCCGCGAAAACGCGGCTACCAGGGACTTAAGTCCCTGGTTTGGCGAGGTATCCCCATCGCTTCTAGGACCTTCTTGGTATACTTGGATTCGGGTATATTCGTTCGGATCTTCGTCTGATACCCGCAAGGGTCTAGGTTCAATGCATCTTCTAGAAACTCTCTTACTTGGCCTCCAAGAAATGCGGATTTAATTACCTGAAAATGGGTTTAATAAAGCTCTTATTACCCTTTTGCCCTCCTTATCTTGATTATCTGCAGGAGAGACCAAAACACGGTTTAGACCGACATTTTATTCATGAATCAGTAGGAAAATGCGATGTTATAATGCAGAATTGTAGACCAATCATTAGCCAAGCCCAGACCATGGCTTACCGTGGCCTGCTGCCCCCTTCTCTCTTTTGAAACTCTCTCTATCTATTATTCTCTCTCCTCTCCTCTCCTCTCCTCTTTCTTATTCTATCTCTCTAAGTAATTATATATTTTTTAAAATATTAGTGGCACGTGCACATATTCTTGGGAGTTTGGGACTTTTAGGCGAGTGTTCTCGCCTCATTTCTGTGTTTCCCCACTTCGATGGGTTGAATTGTATTTTGGAGAAATTGTATATTTGTGTTTTCTCCGTGTTGTATTTGTATTTCGATAAATTGATAGCTGTATTTGTATAAGGCCGAGTGCCTAGGACTGTATGTAGTAGCTTTGTGACGAATGCCTATAATAGTGTAGTTAAATACTTGCACATATACTTTTTCTGTGTTGCTGTTCTATTACTGCTTTATACATGCATGGCCGACCATTCGTGATCGTTTAGCCTCTGGGCTCTCTACCCAGCCTTCGGTTCGGGCCCTTTCAGCCTGAAGGCTTTACACTCAGCCTCCGGGCTTCACCACTCCCCAGACATTTTAGTTATTACCATATTTATATGTGTGTTTGTGTGTGCTAACGTTATTTTATGCAGGTACCTACTCGGCCTTATGGCCCTATCAGCCTTTTGGGCTTTCACCCACTTTCTTGAAAGTGGGAGTGCGTTCAGACCGTCAAGTCTTTTCGGCCCCGCCTGGTAGGCAAGGCTAGCACTCAACACTTTATCGCTAACTCCGTCCGAGTGTAGTTACGCTATGAGCGATATCTGCACATTATCGTGGCTTCACTATGAGCGGTAACTACGCCGAGCGTGATATCGTTTAGCATTATGCGCCAGCTTCGCTCCAGCTTTACTCAGCTCCTTTTGATTGTTCACTTGTCTGCTCGCTGACTTTATTTCTGACTTGCTCAGCCTCCGGGCTTCACCACTCTATTGATAGCTTAGTTATTACCCGTTATATGTGTGTGTTTGATACCAACACTTCTGCAGGTACTTACTCTGCCTTCCGGCTTATTAGCCTTTTCGGCGAAAGGGCTCTCACCCACTTCCTCGAAAGATAGAATGCATTCAGACTGTCAGGTCTTTTAACTACCCAGGTAGGCGGATCTAGCGCTCAGCACTTTATCGTTAATTTCGTTCGAGCGTATTTACTCCGTGAGCGTGGCTATGCCACACGCGGTAGTATAGCGTTCATATTCTCACTCCATCGTGTGCGTTTAGCCGTGCCGCAAGCAGTAACCACGCCGAGCGTGATGACATTTAGTATTGTAAGTTAGCTTCGCTCCAGCTCTGCTTAGCTTCGCTTGGATGTTCGCGTGCTTCCTTGCCCGCATGATAATTTAACTATTATTCCTTTTTTTATGGTTGTGAAGAGTTTGAAACCTTTACTTGAATCATTTTTCAAAAACTGTATTATTTCCTGTATTCATATTGATTCTCTGTATCGGTACCATTTTTCTGTATTCGTACTGATCCCCTGTATCGGTACTGTTTTCCTGTATTTGTACCGATCCCCTATTATGGTACTGTTTTTTTGTATTATGATATACGACAGTGTTATCTACTGTGCTATTACTTGACACCTGACTCCTAAATTTTATCACCTGATACCTGTTTGATATCACTTATCACCTGCCACTTGATATATTACCACTTGACTTGTGATTATCATATTTTAGGAATCCTGTCCTGCTATCCTGTATTATATACAGTGACATATATCTCTAGTCCTTATGTACTCTGTTACTCCTGTAACTCCTGAACCTGACTTGCTTTTGTTATTCCCGTAAATTGATAATTAAAAAATAATTGGTAATAAAAAAAATAACTTACGGTTCATAATTGGTAGTATAAAGTTCAAAAGCGTGGATCATCGGCAGACCATCCAGAGTCTTTTTCTTTCAGGCCCCCTGTTTGACCCTCAAGTTTTCCTTTTATAACTCGTGAGCACCTATTGTACTGTACATAATTATATATCTCTTTATATTCTTGCATTTGCGTCTATCGGTGATGTAATATTCTTATAATATTGTGTCATTTCCTGTGATAGCTTCATAATTTACTCATATGTTGGAATGTAAAATGCACCACGTACTTTCGTACTCTAATTCTTTCCTGTACTGTTACTTAGCGTATATATATGTGGTATTTCTAACCTGTGTATATACGTCGCAGTAACGTCTCCATACCCGCGGAATCAGGACGTTACACCTAGGCTACTACAAAAGAAAGAAGGGAGAATGCAAACGAGAAATAAACTAATTATTGAAGTTCAAAAGGTTCTAAGGTCAAACGCACTAGGTAATTAGATTGGGAACGAGCAAGACCGAGGTCAATGCGAGGGGAAAAGGGAGAATAATGGGGGGATAAATAGCTTTTCCCTCTCCCTAGTGTGCTAAAGACTCAGAGGGGAGGGAAAACCCTACCATCAAAGTTAAAAAGACATGCGAGCTTCAGATCCTTAACACATGTCCCACGTCCTCCGTAGAGCGAAATCACTATGAAGATGAAGAGTCATTCATCTGGACCACTAGGATGAGGTTCCGGCTGTTGGATGCATGCCATATGTCCCACTACAACTTGAGCTTCAAGTGTAAAAGGCCCTTCAATCTGATTCGTCGAATGATCCTACCCCACACAACAGATGGACGCCACACGTCTTCAAAAGAGCTTGGCCCACCTTACAATGACCCCAACTTTCTCGGGGGCTAATGTGTGTGCATGGGTCAATGATCCAGTGAGCCCTGGCCCAATAGCCACAAGCACACATAGGGCCTGCGACTGTTGACACTCGAAAAAAAGGAACTCCCGCATTCATCTTCAGCCGGTCTGAACAACGTCTAACTTATTGACATCTACAAAAGATAAGTCAAAGACAAGCTGATGACCAGAGGCAAGGCAGCAATATGGATATTACTAATCTAGTAAAGCAGATAGTAAGTCAAAGTTGCCTTTGAAGAAGATCTGAGCAGGCCTAGAGACGCTAAGTTAGCTCGATACTTAGTCTCACATGAGCCCAAGGGATGAGCAATCGCACGAGAGGCTAAGTTTGCTTAGCTCCACAAGAATTCCATCATAGCTCTGCCATGGGCTAACTTATAGTTTCGCCCTGGAGTTTTCCATAACTCCGCTGAAAGCTAGCTAACAGCTTCGCTAGACGTTCTGCGGAGCCACAAAAGGCCAACTTATAGCTTTGCTGAGAGCTTACTCCTAACTTCGCCAGAAGCTTCCCTTAGCTCCGCTACAAGCTTATTGGATTAGCCCCGCTGCGGGACTTTTATGGTCACCTTTGACCAATCAAATCTCCAGATGAGATCATTTTGATTGAAATCGAATTTGGCAGTTACTTGCCATGATCTTTTGACTCTCCCAATCAGGTTACAAGATCAGGGGAGATCTCTCAATTAACTGGAGAGGATCAAGGGAGTATCTCTCATTTAGCGGAGCGGTCAAGGGATTAGCCCTACATGCTATTCCTAGCTTCGCAGAAGCTGTTTCAAGCCTCGCGGCGAGGCTACTTTCCAGATGCAAAACAAATTAACTCAATCTATTTCTAAATTTTCAGGGCGATTATACCCCTATTTTCCCTATAAATAGCCTACTAAGAGCACACGAAGAAGAGGAGGAGAAAGGAGAGACAGGCAAGAACAGAGAGGAGATTGGCTCGAGAAGCAGAATCCCTAGCAAAAGTGCTCTATCGATCCTCTGTTCTCCGATTCCCTGAACTAAGAGAGAAAGGAGTCCTATTAGGAGGCAGTTCGATCATTTGATCGATCGCATCGTCAGAGATAAAGTGATCGCGCGCTGATCAGATTCCTACCGGCACATTTTTCAGAAATCTAAGAGGAGATCTACTGGTAAATTTCTTTTGCTTTCTGTAAAGAAATACTTGTAATTTCGCTCCTCGAACACTTTTTTAGAAGTTTTTCCCTTTCCAAAATCAATAAAAAATAAGATGGCGACTTCGCTGGGGAAATCAATCTTCTAGCGCAACAAGGAGACAGTGTGGCAATGTGAATGTCAGAATCCTGAGCCCGTTACTTTCGAAAACTTGGTCATTCATTTTGACCAAGAAAAATTCGAAGAGCTGCTCTCTGAGGGTAGTCCAGTGCTCCACACACGGTAGCATAGGAAGGTCTCGATGGCCAAGGTTTCAGAGCAAAAACCAGCCCTACCAGGGCAAGTAACCGAACGAGCCTCCTCCCAGCTCCTCTCAGCCTCACGCGAGGCTAGCCAGGTTCCCTGTGAACCTAAATCTCCTCTTCCAAAGCAAATGTGGAGGCCAAAACAGAAAGCTCTGTGTGAAGCTTCAGGCGCAGCTACACCACAGGCTCCCCTATCACGCGAAGACAAAGGCAAAATGTCTGCCTGCTTCGTCGAGTCTATTTACCGCGAGGCTAGGACGGCAACTATGCCTTCACCTAATTCAGGAGCAGTAACTCCTCGCACCAACCTTATTCTCACGAGCGAAGTTACTGATGGCGTGGCGAGCACAACGCCAGTACCTCAGGGTACGCGCGGAATTCCCAACTGCCAGACTGAAACTAAAGCACCTGCCAGTGCTAACCACCTTCACAACAAGGTGGCGAATAAAGCACCACAGTGTGCTTTGCTCCCCGACTCCTCAAGCGTTAAGTTCGCTCTTCGCAGCGGAGCTAAGGGACCGTCCCTGGGTGCTGATAGTGGTGCTTATGCAGCTTCAGCGCCTAAGGGTGCTCCCAAAGTTCTTAACTGCGAAGCTAGAGCTAAAGCACTATCTAGTGCCAATCACCTCGGCGGTGATGAGAAGAACGAGGCATCATCCTGTGTTTCACTTCCAAAGCTTGCGAGTAAGAAGGTGGTGTCGAAATTACCTGAACACATCAATGCGCGATCTACCCGAGTCTCTGCGCTGAGTCGCTTAAGCTTGGCTAGATCCGATTTGTGAGAGTTCTTAGCGAGCAAACGGAAGTCGGAATTACTCCAGACTTCTCCCTCCTGTTGTCAACAAGTGGCTTGTCAGTTGGTGACGGTCCACTCAGTCCATAGCCGACTAGTACTAAACCCCGCTACTCCTCTAAACTGACAGTTAGTCTTTGATCGACTATCGGTGCAGGCCCCCGTGAAGCATCGCAAAAGGAGCGTATCGTGAAATCTACCAGATCTGCCCTCTGCATCCGTCAATATGATCGGAAGGGGACGGGAACCACATAGGGGCAGACGAGCGCCGCGTAGTGCTAACTCTCCTCCCTTTAGTTCTCCAGATCCGGACTATAGCCCCGGCTTAGGCCAAGTCTTGGTGCACGAAGAAGGTGTCTTCTGAAACATCAGATCTAGGGTCACAATACCCTACAGTTATGAGCAGCCATCCTCCTCAACTGCAGTAACCTCAGCAGAACTGATGAGAAGATTATTCCAATGGTCTGATGAGGAGGACGAAGACAGTGGGTATGCCTCTTCGGCAACAGTCAGCTCGATACGAACAGATAGAGTGTCGGTGAATATGGCTGATAACGGTAATGATGACCTCCGTCGACGGTTGGAAACTCAGGAGCAAACCTCCAAGGCTCAGCAAGAAGCCTTGGATAACATTCAACAGATGCTCGCCCAACTCCTCACTAACCGGAATAACAATGATACCGGGAGTAATCAAAATGAGGAGGAACACCATAACGATGAACAACCCAAGATTGAGAAGTCAAAGAAAAGTTCTTCTATAGATGCTGAAGTTCTTAAAGGCATCTAAGCTCAGGTCGTATCCCTATCACAGAGGGATGAACTAAAGAAGGTAGGGGCAGTCCGTCCTTACCCCTTGGAATGAGATTCAGTATCATACCCGCCAAAGTTCAAGCCACCAATATTACATACGTATGATGGTAAGAACTCGCCAAACCAGCACATCTATTACTTTCGGTCTCAGACCGGTAACGTTATAGATAACGATGCAATCATGGCCATACTATTCATCGGCACCCTGAAGGGGGTAGCATTTGACTGGTTCCGAAGCTTCCTCCATACTCTATCAATTCCTGGATTGACTTAGAGACCCGATTTCTTTCTCGTTTTTACGAGGACGACACTGAGGTAACCATGGACAAACTCCTCTCTACCATACAGAGGAAGGGCGAATCTGTCCGTGACTATATTGAGCGGTTCAGAAACTGGTCTCTGATGTGCCCAGCAGGGATACCATTGCCCATGCTCTTGCAGACATGCAGGCATAACTTTCAGGACCAAGTGGAGATTCGTATGGGGGCAGTCAAAGCCCATACCTGAAAAGAACTAGACGAGCAAGCTTAGATAGCCGAAAAGTTAGCTAAAAAGTTTGAACTATGTACCCCTAAAGGCAAATGGGGTATGAATAATAAGGGGCGCGGCGACATGGCGCAGTCCTCCCAAGCCAAGGGAAAGAGACTATGTCCGTTGAATTGTCAGAGGACGTTCATTCGAAGGCCAAGAAGAGCGGCTTCAATAATCAGGAGTTTAAGTTTCCTCCGAAACAGTACTCCTTCAAAGACGAGCAGGTGGTCACAACATTCCCTTTACTTCACAAAGGGAACAAATTGAGGCTACCGGATGCTCGACGCCCTAATGAAGTGGGACACACGAACGATCCCAACTATTGCCTCTTTCATAAAATGGTTCATCATCCTACTAATAAGTGCTTTGTCCTCAAGGACAAAATGCAAGCTTTGTCGACGCCGGAGTTCTGACTCTGAAATCAGAACAAAAAAAGTCACTGCAAACATGGTGACCCTCGAGTTCGACGAAACCCCAAAAGTCACAGTGCCTGATGGGACCTTCCAATCCCTAAAGCACGGCTAGAAGTAAAGCATCCTTCAGCCAAAACTCAAGAGAGTAAGGGTCTTGTTCCCTTGACATTGGAAACAGGAAAAATCATGTGGATACACCCAGACCTTGCCCAAGACGAACAATTGGATTCGAAGAAATCCAAGTCAAAGGGCAAATCTTGCAATGTTATCTCTATCTTGCCAGATGATGGCAATCTCACATCAGCTTCTCTTAGCGATTCTGAGGGGGAAAAGCACGCTTGCACAACGCAAGCCGATATACCTTAGCCGACAGGCACTCGATCTGAAAAATCATACTTAAAACAGTATGAGAAAGTTACTGACGAGACACAACAGCAGACGACGTCAGTATAAATCATACTAGCTCCGGTCTCGACGACGGGAAAAGAGAAGCAGAAAGAAGTCTGGTTTGACCATGTCCTTAAGAAGATTCAGGCCCAGGATTTAGCATGCCTTTTCACTTTGATATATTGGCCCAGGTGGCTAATGTCCAAGCTCGTATCACCATACACGACCTCCTTCGTCTCTCGGAAAAGACAAGAGAAGCACTTAGGGATGCACTGGCTAACTCAGAGTCATTTCTGACATATATGCTAGAAATCCCTAGGCGTGACACTCTTGCTCTGAATGCCATCATGTACAATCGAAAGTAACTGCTATTTCTTTCACAGCTGAGGATAAGTTTCTCAAGGATAATAAGCACGATCGACCTTTGTACTACACCGGAGACATCGGTTCGACATGCATTGAAAGGGTACAGGTTGATCCAGGGTATGCACTCAGCATCATACCCAAAAGACTTCTCTACTTCCTTGGCATACCACTATATCGGTTGTCTGCAACCACTACAACAATATATGATTTTAATGCAGGTGTTGACACTCTAAAAAAGACAAGATTCCTGACTGGCCTGAACAATGTCTAAACTTGTTGACATTTACAAAAGACAAGTGATAGACAAGCTGACGACCAGTCTGTACCCATCTCCGTGGAAAAAATCAGCAACTTGGACTCTATTGATCCAGTGAAGCAGACAGTAAGCCCAGATTATCTTTGAAGAGACCTAAGCAGGTCTAAAATGCTAAGTTAGCTTAACACTTAGCATCACATGAGCCCGAGGGGATAGCCTCACCTGAGAGGCTAAGTTTGTCCAACTTCGCCTTGAAGCCGTTCAAAGCTCTATCAGGGAGCTAACTTACAGCTTCGCCTGAAATGCTCAGTTAACTCCGCAGAGAGTTAACTTCGCTCGAAGCCACACGCAATCACGCAGAAGGATGGTAGCTTCGCCACAGATGTTTATCCAGCTCCGCTGAAGAGCTTTCTTCTAACTTCGCCAGATGCTCCTTCCAGCTCCGCTGTGAGCTCGACGCGACAGCTCCGCTGTGGGTCTTTTATGGTCAACCTTTGACCAATCAAATCTCCAGATGAGATCAAGTCTATTCAAGAACAAATCTATTCAAGATCAAATCTGATATCAAATTTGACAGTTGCTTGCCACAATCTCTTGACTCTCCTAAAACAAGTAAGAAGATCAGGGGAGATCTTTCAGTTATTTGAAAAGAATCAAAAAGATCAGGAGATCGACGCTACCTACTATTCCTTGCTTCGCAGAAGTTGATTCTAGCCTCGCGGTAAGGCTACTTTTCAGATTTAAACAGATTGAATCAATCTGTTTTCAGACTTTCAAGGGATAATTGTACCCCTGCTCTCCCTATAAATAGCCCACCAGGGGTACACAGACGCACACACGCGCAGAGGCTGAAAAACAGAGAGAGACAGCTAAACAGAGACCTATTCTCTTGCTTCCAAGAATTCAGAGAACTGCTTCTTTAATCAGGGTACTGATACCCTAATACCTTCCTTCCTCTTAAGAAATCTCCAGAACCAGGCGAGAAGGAATTCCCAAGTGGAGGCAGTTTGAGAAGTAAAAAGCGGGTTCTACCAACCTTCTGTTCTCTGATTCCCTGAACCAGGCGAGAAGGGAATCCCATCGATCGCATCGTCAAAGGGACAAGTGGTCGCGCGCTGACCAGACTCCTATCGGCACACTTCTCCAGAATCTCAGAGGAGATCTACTTATAATCTTTTAGAATACTTGTAATTTAGCTCCTCGACCCTTTTTTGTTAGTTTTCCCTTTTGTAAAATCAAAGGAAAACAAGATGGCGACTCCGCTGGTGAATGAATTCTCCACTGTTGAGAATCAAGTGTCGCAATGCGACGAACAGACCTTCGGGTCTACTTCTGAATTCAAGGAAGCCGGTGTGGCCAGAGCCCCTCTGGCTAAATCTTCAAAGCAAGTCTCTGTGGAGATAGATAAGGCTCTCTGCGAGCCTACCACGGTCTTCTGACGCAACAAGGAAGCAGGCCCGCAATGTAAGGGTCAGAATCTTCAGCCTGTCACCTTCGAAAACCTAGTCGTTCATTTCGACCAAGAAAAATTCGAAGAACTCCTCTCTAGGGGGGGTCCAATGCTCCATGCACGAAAGCATAGAAAAGTCTCCATGGCCAAGGTTTCGGAGCAGAAACCGGAAGCAGAATCCTTCCAACCCCTCTCAGCCTCGCGTGTGTCTAGTCAGGTTCTCTGCGAACCTAAGTCTCCTCTTTCAAAGCAGATGTGGAGACTAAAGCAGAAGACACTGTATGAAGCTTCAGGCGTAGCTACGCCACAAGTTCGTCCCTCTCATAAAGAAAAAGACAAGATGCTTGCCTGCTTCGACGAGACTATTAGCCGCGAAGTTACAACCGCGACGATGCCTTCGCCTAATTCAGGAACAGTAACTCCTCGCACCAGTGATCGGCAAAAAGCAAGCACTAAAATAAAAGAAGGAAGTGGGGTTGATGTTACTGCTTTTGCGATTCTTCCGTAGTAGCGAAGTGGCTATACGGGTCGTATCCACGAGGAGGGAGAGCGATGGAAGCTTGATGCGGCTTCAAAGTTCAAGAAGAAAGAAAGTTCTTGTTTCCAAATAAAGAATGAAAAGTGAAACAAGTTGTTTTTAAGAATTGTTGGAAAAATGTTTTAGTGGTTTGTAAAAGTGGATTTTTTTCTTAGTTGTAAAAATGCATGGCTAACTTTCTACTAAGTGCTCCCACTAATTTCTAACTTTTTGAAGATAGCCTCACGATGGATCATAGGCAAACACAACCCTTGTGCATTGGAACTATTCACGTGAAAATCGAGTGTAAGTTCTTCCTATAACTTTGCTTTACACGACAAAAACTCAGACATTCCCATATCAAGATTCAATAGAAGGCAAGAATACGGGAAGACACGAGTGCACTAATGGTATCGACAAATTAAAAGGAAAGTCTCTAACTTGTAACAACAAGCAAAGTACAAAACCCATAGATCATCAAATTAGAGACTAATCACACCCCCACACTTATCTTTTTGCTCGTTCCGAGCAAAACAAAAATAAGAAAATTATTATACCATTTTCGCAGGTGACGCGATTGCACTGAGCATGTGCAACAAGCCTTTAAATCTCTAAGTTTTCCCTAGAAGAGGAGTGTTGTCTCCTGAGGGTTTTCAGCGGATTGCACCCACAAAATCCAATAAGTAAAGAGAAGGAATTAGTTGTTAGAAAAAAAACCTTTTTTTTTAATTTTATGAAAAAGAACTTTCAATCATCTAAGTAAAAATGACCGAATGATGTAAGAATTAGGTTTAACCCTCATAAGTCCTCTTATACCTTAGCCTTCATAAAAGAAGAAACTATGATTTTTCTTTAAATTTAGAAAGGACCTTGTACTTCTAACTCATTCTTTTATTTTACTTTAGATAGATATGCATTTGTGTAAGTGTGAGGTGCTTGGGATTTTTCAACTCAACTTTGAATATCATTTAATTTATTAATATTTACTTATAATTCTTGGTTCCATTAGGCTTTCTACTTCACTTATGTAACACATATCAAATCGATGACTCCCAAACCAGATGGTCTTAGGGCACCAGGTGGAAAAACACCCTTCAGGTCAAATATGCAAGTGGAGTAGGCCACGAAATCAAGATTTATTCATATAATAATTTATTTTTTTTGAAAGAAAAAGAAAGAAAAAAAGAAAAAAGTGTTAGCACCCCCCACACCTATCTAATGCATTGCCCTCAATGAATGCATATGGAAATACAAATGCAATAAATAGGGAGAAGAAATGATGTCACTGTCTTCGTGGACTCGGGCCGGCCAAGTGCGAATAGGCTAAAGAAATGTCAAAAAGAATGTACACGGGGAAGCATATAAACATTATTTTTTTAGAGTTGTGTCTCTAAATCCCAAGCATGTGTGTGTGAATTATGCATATTCTACTAAGGCTAAATAAAAGGTATGAATTATTTTCCTTATCCCTCCTATCTTTTTAGTCAAACCATTCTTTCTTGTTTACTTAGGCAAAAATAAAGATTTATTACTAAGATTCCCGTAATTCCTACAATCTTTTGGTATTTTTATAAAGAGTATGAAATTTCTTTTCAATCTGGAGATTTTTCTCTTTTTTTTTTTGAAAGAAAAAGAAAGAAAAAAAGAAAAAGTGTTAGCACCCCCCCACACCTGTAGGTCTGTGAGTAGGGGTTGTGAGGCGGCTGTGAGTAAGCCGCGTTCAGGTGTTCTGGTGGCACTTGCTGGGCATGAAAAACGGGGCACTCTTCAAAGACATGGTTTGGTGCCTGACAATATGAACAACCCGGATTGTGAATTGGTGGTGGGTTGATCTGGTTGACACTGGCAGGCTCTTTTGTTTCCAGAGCCTCTATCCTTCTCATTAGGGTAGCTGTCTTAGCCTCGGCAGTTATGGATGATTCTAGCGATAGGAGCCCTCCTCTTGAAGCTACAGATTGTGAATTCTTAGGTTTTCCGAGGCTGGTTCCCATTGCAGGGTTTCTCCGCTAAATCCTTAAACAAATCCCAACCCTGATTCTCATCCTTCTGCACACATCGTTTCTAACAGGGTCTTCGTCTGATAATTTAGACCATCGTAGAGAATCTGGTACTGACGCCATTTCTCCACTCCATGATGAGGGCACTGAGCTAGGAGATCTTTGAATCGCTCAAAGTATCTCCAAAATGGTTCGCTCGGTTCTTGCCTAAACTGCATAATGTTCTTCCTAATGAGGGCAGTTTTGTAAATTGGGTAGAATTTCTTCAAGAAAGCCTTGACGAAATCATCCCACGTCGTGACTGAATCTGCTGCCAAACTGTACAACCATTTCTTAGGTAGGCCCTTTAGGGAAAAAGAGATGAAACATAACCTAACAGCATCGTCTCCTAGCTGGGGTATACGCATCATGAGGCATACTTCTTCAAATTCCCTAACAAAGAAGTATGCGTCCTCCGATTCTAAACCATGAAATTTGGGAAGAGTGTTAATGAATTGGGGCTTCAACTAGAAGTTATTTCCGTTTGCTTCAGGAAGTTTTATGCAAGATGGAAGTGAAGTTCTGATCGGGTAAAATCTATCCTGAAGTGACGCCATCACCAGTTCTGGATGCAAGGGTAGAGAAGTGTTTCTTGTTAATCTGGAAGTTGACGGATCTCTTACCCATTCTTGCATGCAGCACACCACAAACAACGCAAAAACAACAAACAATCGGAAAGAATAAAAAATAAACAAAAGAAATAAAAAACAACTGGTTCGCTCGGTTCTTACCTAAACTGCATAATGTTCTTCCTAATGAGGGCAGTTTTGTGAATTGGGTAGAATTTCTTCAAGAAAGCCTTGACGAAATCATCCCACGTCGTGACTGAATCTGCTGCCAAACTGTACAACCATTTCTTAGCTAGGTCCTTTAGGGAAAAAGGGATGAAACGTAACTGATTGAACTTGAACCTGCACAAAAATACGAAATTTCAGAACTTAAAATAGAGATGTGCAAGTGCTCAATTCTACCGCAATAGCAAGTGGCTATGCGGGTCGTGATCCACGAGGAGGGTTAGCGATAGAAGCGTTCAAGGTTTGTATTGAAATCTTTGTGAAGAAAAACGAAGGTTCTTCTTTGTTTTAAGAAATGAAAATGAAAAACGAGTTGAGTTAAAGTTAAAAAGAAAATGATAGATGGAGAAGGTTGAGAAAATCAGAAAATGACTATGTACAAATGAATTGAAAAAGAAGGAAAAAGATTTGGAAGATGTGGTGATCTATACTAATGAAATAAAAGAAAAGAGAGAAGGTTAAAGAAGTACTCACCTAGTTTGGTTAATGACTTACCTGGAACCATTGCATGTTCTACCTTTCTTCGGAGGCGTTCAACGCATAAGCCATATGATCGAGCTCAGTCCCCATTCGCATTATATCATCAAGACGAACAAGAATGAAGTGATATGGATCTTGAGGAGGAGAACGTCATAATGAATCATCGTTGGCACTCACAAAAATGTTGCTGTACTTATGCTTCTGTATTCGCTTGCATGCTCAACAAAACCAAAAGAGGTAAAGTAGAAAGAGGAAGAAGAAAACAAAAGAAAAGACGAACATAAAAAGATTACCTTTATTACTTGCAAAAACGATGGAAGAAAGGAGGAGGGTACATCGGTGTCACTCTCAACATAAACCTCTCTCTCTTACTTACATGAATCTCAATCTAACCTAAGCTTACATACAAATTAAAATTACATAAAAAGAAAACAAAAACCTAAACTACAGAGAATGAAAACTGGACTAAATCCTATCTCTGCATGGTCGTCCTATTTTCAGTGCAAATCCTGCCCTTTTATAGGCAAAAATCCAACCTACAGGAGAGGATAAAGATAGGGGGAGCAAACGCTCCCCTTAACTCCATAACAGAGCCGCGGAAACGCGATTTTGGCCGCGTTTCCGCGGCCTTGCTGTGGCCAGGTGGCCACAGCCTGTTGGTGGAGCTCCCCGGCTTCGCGTTCTGGTTTTATCTTTAGTTGGATTTCTCGTTTAAGTCCGGGATTTTGATGAAATGGCCTTTGATCTTTGCTTCAACCGATCGATTCTGGGAGGATTCTTCTCAACCGGTTTTCAACCTCTCTGATTTTGCCCTGATTCACTGAGTTCGAATTAATTCTGATTTAATTCAGAATTTGGTGGGCTTTTTGGGCTCATTTCTCTTTACTCTCCTTTCGGAATGGGCCTGCAAAAATTAAACATTTAATTAGGACAATGCAGAGTTTATTCTATAATAAGTATGGGAATATGATAATAAATGTGCAACATTAGCGACCAATCACACCCCCATACCTACCTTTTGCTCGTCCTCGAGCAAAACAACTAAACTATACTAAGGATTATTAGACCACTTTCGCAGGTCACGCGATTGCACTGAGCATGTGCAACAAGCCGTTAAACCTCTAGGTTTCCCCTAGAGGACGAGTTTTGTCTCGTGAGGGTTTTCAGTGGATTACACCCACAAAATCCATAAAGAAAGAGAAACAAAGAGTTAGTATTTTCGAAAAGCATTTTGAAAGAGAAAAATATTTGAAATATAATTGTAAGATTTAAGTAATCTATAAGTTATAGGAAAACTGAATTTTTCATTCCTAAACTTAGTCTCTATTCAAAAATTTGTTATCAATCAAAGTAAGGAGTCAAATTGTACTTCTCATTTAGTCTATTACTTTACCCTAAGTCATATGCACCTTGTGACCGTGAAAATTTTGACTAAGGGTTCATTAACTCTAACTCTTATGCCTTATTTATATATATATATATATATATATATATATATATATATATATTGTGGTATTATTCCTTAGTTCTATTAGACTTTCTAATCTGCCCATGTAACGAGCCTTTAATCGATGACTCCCAAACCAAACGGTCTTAGGGCACCGGGCGAGAAAACACCCCAAGGACTTAAGGACTCGAGCAAACAAGGCCACAAAACTAAGGATTTTATTATATGAACCCCTTTTAGGCGCGAATACTTATGCTTTATTAGGCACAAATACCCAGCTTAATCAGAAGATTTTTTTTCTCAAACTTATCTAATCGTCTTTCGCATAAATACTAAGGCTTGCTTAGGCCAAAGTACCTAGCTAATCAATAATTAGATTTGTTCATTTTTCATAGATTTTTTTTTATAAGGCATAAGAATCTTTGTTTTTGAACCCTAAGTGTTTAAGTGAATGAAGTGTGCATATTTCATTAAGGTAAAGATCAAGACTAAATTACTTTGACAAATTATCTTCCTAACCCTAAAAATCAAACAAATAATCTTATTTTGACCAAATTTAAGAAATCATAATTTGGATTTTCCTATTCCTTAAAATTGACTTAATTTCTTACAAAAAATATGTCAAAATATTGTTTCTATTTTCAAAAAGTTTTTACAAGTAAAGAAAATGTTAATTTTTATTTTCTTTTTTTTATATAAAAAAAACTAAGTTATGTTAGACCCTCCCCCACACCTATCTCATGCATTGTCCTCAATGTATGAATTAATGCATAGATGCATGAAAAAGAAGAAAGGGAAGGAAAATGTTACCTTAAGGTGGTGGTTCCGGTGGTGGTCTGATTGGTCCACGAAATGCGGCCCAATAGACTTTTTGTTGGGTTCGGAGGAACCCACCAGAAATTTCTCTAATATAACCCAATAAAATGATGAATCCATAAAGGATTTTTATTAAATATTTGACCCTATCTAATTTCCAAATTCCATAATTAATTTCGGAGTCAAATTTGTCAACCGCCTTGTCCCAAAATGGAGTATGAAAAGATAGAATGATTGACTTGGACTCAGGAAGTACAGGAACTAATACCGACTCAGGAAGGTGACTTAAGTCAAGTAAAGGTTCAGGAGTCGAATTTAGTTCAGGAAGTGGGTCCAAGTCAAGAAGTTGAAACTCAAGTCCACATTTATTTTCCAACAATGGAATGTGACTTAATATTAGTGATTCAAGTTCAAGAATGATAGGTGTGGGAATCAAAACTGACTCTAAAATATTACTCAAGTCCGGTAACAAAACAGGAGTCAGTATTGATTCGGGAATTTGAACTGGATCACAGATTTGAGAATCTAGGTCACATTTCTCATTGAGTTCAATGTCATAAAAATGAGAACTTGCCAATTTATCAATAGAATTTTCAAAAGTGTAAAATTAGTCAAGTTCAATATGATCATCAAAAATGGGTGATTCAATTTCATGATGAATTGGCATAGGATCCAATGTTGACTCGGGGAAAAGATTGAAATCAGGTGAAGACACCGGAGTCATTATTGAATCAGGAAGTAAAATTGAATCACTAAGTTGAGGTTCATGATCATATTCATTTTCAAGTTCGATTTCAGGAAAAGGATAACTTGCCAAACTGTCATTGTCACTTTCAAATTTTGGAGTTTGGGCAAGTTCAAATGATTGTGCTGAAATGGAACCTTGTGTTCTAAAACAACATGACTCTTCGGCTCTAACAGAATGGTTACTGACATCAGAACTGGCCAAACGGTGGGAACGTAGAGATTGGACCATCATATCTATGTCATGATTATGAGCGTTTTGAGTCTGAGTCATGGCTTCAAGCATCTTTTCATAGTTGATGGGTTCATCGTCTTGTTGAAAAGATGAAGTGTTGTCTTGGAATTGGTGGTGAAATTGTGAGTCCATCAGATTTTGTAATTTTTGTTTGAACTCACGCATACTCATTTTCAAAATTGATGGTCTTCTATTTTGGACTGGTGGAACTGAGTATGAATCTTGGAAATATTGTGGACAAGGTGGAGAAGGAGGACAAGTTGATTGAAAATTAGACTCGGGGGAGGTGAATCCCCATTGACTCTGTGAAGAGTTGAAATTATCATGAAAATTATGGTTATAAGACTGGAGACATGGGTTATATTGATTCGGATAAGACCAATCCGGCACACTAGGTTGGTTAAAGTTATGATATGCCGGGTTGGTAATATCCGAAAATGAAGTCGGTGTGTAATATGGATTACTATTACAATTGGAAAAATTGTTCTTATAAGCCATATCACACAATAGAATACAAACAAAAAGAAAGAAAAACAAACAAATAAGCAAACAAAAAAGAAAAAATTCTAACCTAAGTTAAGGTAGACCTATGACCTAAACGACTCCTAACTGGTTAGACTGTCCACGGGAGGTATAATGCAGACTTTGACCACAAGCTAATCTGCCAGGTCACGGCAAGATTGGTGGAAGGTTTTCCGTCAAAGATGTTCCTTAATTAAATAACCACCAATCTTCGGGCTTTCGGCCCTTAATCCCCTTTCTAAACACTGATTTGGCAGGAGTCAAATTCCAACACATTTCCCCCTTAGGATAATCTCCTGATTGAGTCCGAGATGTCCCTAGGGCCAACGTCTACTCATTTTTAGTTAGGCTCGGGTTAGTGAGTGCTTGGAATCTGATTTTTGGGCCAAGAAAGGGTGATTAAATCTCCACCTTATCTTGTTATGGGGTGGTGCCCTTAAGATCAGTTTGTGTAAGTGTACAAGATATGTAAACAAGATTCACTCAAAGCGATGTAAATCAACCAAGAGATGAGTCCTATTCTAAATGCAATGCGAACGTACCTTGCTCCAGCACTCTTCAACAGTAAAATAAATGATTGAAAAGACACGTGCCTAAAAATGCAAACATCTAATCAATTTTTTTAACTTTTTCAACAAATGTTTTACTGTTGATTTATTAGCAGGCTTATGGTGATGGCATATAAGAAATAAAGTTTGCAGAAAACTATCATTTTGCAAAGCAAGCAGCCCTGCAAAAAGCCAGTTAGTAGTGAACTCTTCCTTGCCGCGGAAACGCGGCCAAAGCCGAGCAAACGCGGCAATTCAGAGGGTATTTGGTCTCTATTTTCTGGAACAGAGGCCCAAGACCACTTATATGTTACTGCAATCTTTTTTCCTGCTTTTCTTGCCCTATAACCTGCAACAGAGAAGAAAAATTCGTTTTAGTTCTAAAAATTAATAAAAATCTGATTTCAATAAAACCGTTACCCTCCCCGGCAACGGCGCCAAAATTTGATTGAACTTGAACCTGTACAAAAATACGAAATTTCAGAACTTAAAATAGAGATGTGCAAGTGCTCAATTCTACCGCAATAGCAAGTGGCTATGCGGGTCGTGATCCACAAGGAGGGTTAGCGATAGAAGCGTTCAAGGTTTGTATTGAAATCTTTGTGAAGAAAAACGAAGGTTCTTCTTTGTTTTAAGAAATGAAAATGAAAAACGAGTTGAGTTAAAGTTAAAAAGAAAACGATAGATGGAGAAGGTGGAGAAAATCAGAAAATGACTATGTACAAATGAATTGAAAAAGAAGGAAAAAGATTTGGAAGATGTGGTGATCTATACTAAAGAAATAAAAGAAAAGAAAGAAGGTTAAAGAAGTACTCACCTAGTTTGGTTGATGACTTACCTGGAACCATTGCATGTTCTACCTTACTTCGGAGGCGTTCAACGCATAAGTCATATGATCGAGCTCAGTCCCCATTCGCATTATATCATCAAGACGAACAAGAATGAAGTGATACGGATCTTGAGGAGGAGAACGTCATAATGAATCATCGTTGGCACTCACAAAAACATTTCTGTACTTATGCTTCTGAATTCACTTGCATGCTCAACTAAACCAAAAGAGGTAAAAGTAGAAAGAGGAAGAAGAAAACAAAAGAAAAGACGAACATAAAAAGATTACCTTTTATTACTTGCAGAAACGATGGAAGAAAGGAGGAGGGTACATCGGTGTCACTCTCAACATAAACCTCTCTCTCTTACTTACATGAATCTCAATCTAACCTAAGCTTACATACAAATTAAAATTACATAAAAAGAAAACAAAAACCTAAACTACAAAGAATGAAAACTGGACTAAATCCTATCTCTGCATGGTCGTCCTATTTTCAGTGCAAATCCTGCCCTTTTATAGGCAAAAACCCAACCTACAGAAGAGGATAAAGATAGGGGGAGCAAACGCTCCCCCTAACTCCATAACAGAGCCGCGAAAACGCGGTTTTGGCTGCGTTTTCGCGGCCTTGCTGTGGCCAGGTGGCAACAGCCTGTTGGTGGAGCTCCCCGGCTTCGCGTTCTGATTTTATCTTCAGTTGGATTTCTCGTTTAAGTCCGGGATTTTGATGAAATGGCCTTTGATCTTTGCTTCAACCGATCGATTCTGCGAGGATTCTTCTCAACCAGTTTTCAACCTCTCTGATTTTGCCCTGATTCACTGAGTTTTAATTAATTCTGATTTAATTCAGAATTTGGTGGGCTTTTGAGCTCATTTCTCTTTACTCTCCTTTAGGAATGGGCCACGTGTTGTTCATGTGGCCCCCTTTGCCCTGGTGTCTATTAAAACCCCCCATGGGTCTTCAGTTGGGACAGATCCAGAGTTATAGCAAGTTTTGTAATCTTTTTTTTAGGTTTGTATTTGTTGTTGTTCTTCTTCTTTTAGTTATTGTTTTAGCCATTAGAGTGAAAGTGAGAGAGTGTGTAAAGTGTTGTATTTGAAGGGTGACAAGATAATACAAGTACTACTTCTCTTCCTTCTTTCCATTTACTTGTCTTTGCCATTACTTTTACTTCCTTGTTGTAGTGTAACTTCTTTCTTCTTCACCTCTTTTCTTTTACTTTATTGTAGTGTAACTTCCTCTCTTTAACTTTTCTCTTCTTTTGTTTCTTGTAGTGCAACTCCCTTTCAACTTCTTTTCCTTTGTTGTTTCTTTTACTTTTATGGCTAACTAACTTTTTTTATAGCATGGCTAACTAACTACTAACCCACTAATTTCTTACTACTTGATTGATAACCCGCATGAGTCAATAGTGTCAAACAAGCCTTGTGAAACGAGAGCTATGACATCTTAAGACGAGGGTTCTAACTCTAACTTACCTACAAGTATTTACCTTCGCATATTTCATACTTAAATGGCTTTTTGATGATCTATGAGTTTTGTACTTTGCTTGTTACAAGTTAGAGACTTTCCTTTTAACTTTGCCGATACCATTAGTGCACTCGTGTCGTCCTGTATTCTCGCCTTCTATTTGATATTGATATGAGAATGTCCGAGTTTTTGCCGTGTAAAGCAAAGTTATAGGAAGAACTTTCACTCGATTTTCACGTGAATAGTTCCAATGCACAAGGGTTGTGTTTGCCTATGATCCATCGTGAGGCTATCTTCAAAAAGTTAAAAATTAGTGGGAGCACTTAGTAGAAAGTTAGCCATGCATTTTTACAACTAAGAAAAAAATCCACTTTTACAAACCACTAAAACATTTTTCCAACAATTCTTAAAAACAACTTGTTTTCACTTTTCAATTCTTTATTTGGAAACAAGAACTTTCTTTCTTCTTGAACTTTGAAGCCGCATCAAGCTTCCATCGCTCTCCCTCCTTGTGGATACGACCCGTATAGCTACTTCGCTACTATAGAAGAATCGCAAAAGCAGTAACATCAACCCACACTTCCTTCTCTTATTTTAGTGCTTGCTTTTTGCCGATCAAATTTTGCCGTTCTTATGAGCGAAGTTACTGACAGTGTGCCAAACACAGTACCTCAGGGTACGTATGATGTTCGCAGCCGTGAAGCTGTAACCAAAGCACCACAGTGTGCTTGGTTCCCCGATTCTTCAAGTATTAAGCTCGCTCTTCGCAGCGAAGCTAAGGGATTGCCCCTAAGTGCTGATAGCGGTGCTTATGCAGCTTCAGTGCCCAAGAGCATTTCCAAAGCTTTTAGCCGCAAGTTTAGAGCCAAAGCTCTATCTAGGGCTAATCACCTTCGCAGCAACATAGCGGATAAAGCACCACAGCGCCCAGTTCATCAAGCGCTAAACTCGCCCTTCGCAGCGGAGCTAAGGGATTGTCCCTAAGTGTTGACAGCGGTGCTTATGCAGCTTCAGCACCCAAGGTCATTCCCAAGGATCTTAACCGCGAAGTTAGAGCTAAAACACTATTTAGTGCTAATTACCTCTATGGTGATAAAAAGAACAGGACGTCATCCTATGCGTAATCCAACAGAACCTCAGCGCTGGATCGTTTAGGCCCAACTGGGTCTGACTTGCGGGAATTCTTGACAAGCAAACAGATGTCGGAATCTTTTCAAACTTCTCCCTCCTGTTGTCAACAAGTGGGATGTCAGTTGGTGACAGTCCACTCAGTCCATTGCCGGCTAGGACCAATCCCCGCCACTCTTCCAGGCCGACGATCAGTTTTGATCGACTGTCAGTGCAAGCTCGGTAAAACACCGCAAAAGGAGCGTGTCGTGAGACCGCCCTCTGCATCCGTTAACATGATCGGAAGAGGACGAGAGCTGCGCAGGGGCAGACGAGCGTCCCGCGACACTCCCTATAGTTCCCCAGATCCGGATTATAACACAGACCTGGGAGAAGTCTTGGTACATGAAGAAGGTGTCTTCCAGAACACTAGATCTAGGGTTACAACACCCTACAATTATGAACAGCCATCTTCCTCAACTGCAGTAACCTTACCAGAACAAATGAAATGATTAGTCCAATGGTCTGATGAAGAAGACGAAGACAGTGGGTATGCCTCTTCGGCAACAGTCAGATCGGTACGAACGGATAGAGTATCAGTGAATATGGCTGATAACGATAATGATGACCTTCGTCGACGGTTAGAAGCTCAGGAGCAAACTTTCAAAATCCAGCAAGAAGCTTTGGACAACATTCAACAGATACTCGCTCAACTCCTCAATAACTGGAATAACAATGATAAAGGGAGCAACCATGATGAGGAAGAACATCTTAGCAATGAACAGCCAAAGACGGAGAAGTCAAAGGAGGGTTCTTCTTTGGACGCTGAAGTTCTTAAAGGCATCCAAGCTCAAATCGCATCCCTAGCTCAGAGGTATGAACTAAAGAAAGTAGGGGCAGTCCGTCCTTACCCGCTGGAATGGGATTCAGTACCATACCCACCAAAGTTCAAGCCACCAACGTTACATACGTACGATGGTAAGAGCTCGCCAAACCAGCACATCTACTATTTTCGGTCTCAGACCGGTAATGTTATAGACAATGATGCTATCATGGCTTGGCTATTCATTGGCACCTTAAAGGGGGTAGCATTCGACTGGTTCCAAAGTCTCCCTTCGGGCTCTGTCAATTCCTGGATCGACCTGGAAACCCGATTTCTTTCTCGTTTCTATGAGAATGATACCGAGGTAACCTGGATAAACTCCTCTCTACCGTACAGAAGAAGGGCGAATCTGTTCGTGATTACATTGAGCGGTTCAGAAACTTGTCTCTGATGTGCCCAGTAGGGATGCCATTACCCTTGCTCCTACAGACATGCAGGCACAACTTCTTAGACCAAGTAGAAATTCGCATGGGGGCTGTCAAAGCCCATACCTGGAAAGAACTGGTCGAGCAAGCTGAGATAGCAGATAAGTCGGCTAAAAAGTTCGAACCATCCACCCCTAAAGGCAAATGGGGTATGAATAATAAAGGACGTAGCGACATGGCACAGTCTTCTCAAGCCAAAGGGAAAGAGACTATGTCCGTCGAATTATCAGGGGATGCTCAGTCGAAGGCCAAGAAGAGCGGCTTCAATAATCAGGAGTCTAAGTTTCCTCCGAAACAGTACTCCTTCAAAGACGATCAGGTGGTCACAATATTCCATTTACTTCACAAAGGGAATAAATTGAAGCTGCCAGATGCTCGACGTCCTAATGAAATAGGATGCACGAACGATCCCAAATATTGTCTCTTTCATAGGATGATTCATCATCCTACCGACAAGTGCTTTGTCCTCAAGGACAGAATTCAAGCTTTGGTCGACGCCGGAGTTCTGACGTTGAAGTCAGAGCAAAAGAAAGTCACTGCAAAAATGGTGATCCTCGAGTTCGGCAAAACCCCAATGGTCACAGTTCCTAACGGGACTTATCCAATCCCTGCACCACGGCTGAAAGTCAAACATCCTGCAGCTAAAACTCAAGATAATAAGGGTCTTGTTCCCTTGACACTGGAGACAGGGGAAATCATGTGGATACCCCAGACCTTATCCAAGACGAACAATGCGATTTAAAGAAGTCCAAGTCGAAGGGCAAATCATGCAATGTCATCTCCATCCTGCCAGACGATGACAATCTTACATCAGCTTCTCTTAGCGATTCTGAATGAGAAAAGCACGCTTGTACAACGCGAGCTGATGTACCTCAGCCAACAGGTACTCGAACCGGAAAATCATACTTAAAACAATATGAGAAAGCTACTGACGAGACACAACAGTAGAAGATGTCAGTACAAGTGTCAGCACCCGCTTCAGTTCCAACCAAGGGAAAGGAGAAGCCAAGGGAAGTCCGGTTCGACCATGTCCTGAAGAAGCCTTCGGCCCAGGGCTTGACTTTCTTTTTGATATATTGGTCCAGCTGGCTAATATCCCAGCTCGTATTACCATACACGAGCTCTTTCTCTCTCAAAAGAGACAAGAGAAGCACTCAGAGATGTATTGGCTAATTCAGAATCATTCCTGACGTATATGCCAGAAATCCTTAAAGATGACGCTCAGTCTTCTTGCCCTGAATGCCATCATGTACAATCAAAGGTATCTGCTATTACCTTCACAGCGGAAGATATGCTTCTCAAGGATAACAAGCACGATCGACCTTTGTACTATACCAGATACATCGGTTCAACATGCATTGAAAGGGTACAGGTTGATCCGGGGTCTGCACTCAGCATTATCCCAAAAGGCTCCTCTACTTCCTCGGTATACCACTATATAGGTTGTCCGCAACCACTACAATAATATACGGTTTTAATGCCGAAAGTAGTCATCCACTTGAGAAAATCCGACTCCGTTGCCAAATCGGGAGCTTGAAGTAGGGGTGAGCATCGGTCGGTTCGGTTCGATTTTTGCTAATTTTTGCAAAAAAAACCAAACCGATTAGACTTAGTAACCAAATCGAACCGAACCGAACCGACTCAGTTCGGTTCGATTTTTCGATTTTTCGGTTAGGCCAATATTTTTCCATCATTTCTTACATTTTTAATCATCATTATATTATCATCCTTTAATATTCTAATTTCAAATATTCAATACCCAAATTAAAATAAGGAAAAGACCCTAACCTTAATGTGAATTAAAAAAAAATTATTCTAAAACTTTTACGCTATATTTGGGCTCTTATATCAAAACTCACATAATATTACTAACTTTTAATGGCAAGAATGAAAAAAAAAGAACCATATTAATATAAATATTATTCTTATTGTGATGGTGTACTTAACATAACTTTCACATATTCAACAAAAAAAAAAATAGTATTGCTAGAAGTAATGGGATAAGTTTTCACCAGTTTTTGTTATGAACTATATGATTCACTAAATTGAATTTGGGTGGGGTGATATATAGGGTAAGAGATTCGGTTCGGTTCGGTCGAGTTCAGTTTTTGAAGCACAAAACCGAAACCGAACCGAACTAGAGCGGTTCGGTTCAGGTTCGGGTTCGGGTTTCGGTTTTTGGTCGGTTATTTCGGTTATAACCGAACTCTGCTCACCCCTAGCTTGAAGTCAGAAGTGACGTGCTATGTCATTGACGCTGACACGTCATACAACTTGTTATTAGGACGATCGTGGATCTGCGCCAACTAGATCGTTCCCTCCACTCTGCACCAGTGCTTCAAATATGTTGAAGATGATGCAACAGCACGAACTGTCTTCGCTGAGAAGCAACCATTCAAAGGAGTGAAAAATTACTTTACTGACGCTCTCCTGTATCAAGAGACCGGTGAAACATCAAAAGAATCATTGCCTGACAATGATGATAGTGGCAATGAGGCGGATTCAGAATCTGAAGCAGACATGCCAACCATTTTGATTGGTGAACCAATTATAGCATATCTTAATAATCCCCAATGTAACACTCCTTCTGAAGATGAGGGCGAATGGGTAATTAATGATAATATTTCCTTTGATTATCCTGTGAGTGTTGGGTTGTTTGAATCCATTACGGATAGCTCTATGCACATGACTTTACATAGACCAAGTGCATCCGGTACACCCATGGAACCTGTAGAAGGGGCCGTTTTAGTGATCCCTCCATCCAAAGAAGGTCAGTTACTAATAATATTCGGTAAAGTCCAACCACGAGGGTCTACAGCCGCAAATTCAAGTTCAGACTCAGATACCCCACATTCTTCCATTATGCGCGATCAGCGCACCATATTATGAAGAAATGGGATACAACCTGAAGCGAGGGAAGGGCTTGAATTTCGAAAAAGGAAGACGTAGTTTGCTGCGCAACTTTGTGCCAAAAGAAAAACCTGCAAATTACTATGATAACACACGCAGGGGGTGGGATACGTTACACCCACACCACCAGAAACGGTGCAGGCCAAGGATGACAAACCGATCCCATCACATTCTGTCTCTTCCTCCGAGTGGGAGTCAGATATCAGCGTGGGAATGATATTCGAGAATCTCACCGTTAATATGACTTCAACCAGTCAATTGGAGCTAGCGAAAGCTACTGATGAGGAACCATGGGCTCAGCAATTAGATCTCCAATGGGAAAAGCGATTCGAACAGCGTGAATCACCTACTGAAGATAAGGTGATTCAGGTCAACTTGGGTAGTCAAGATCACCTTAAGCCCATCTTTATAAGTGAAAGCATATCACTTACAGAAAGAGAAGAATTGATTGTACTCATAAGAGAGTATATAGATGTTTTTGCATGGAACTACGAAGACATGCCCGGACTTGATCCACAAGTAGCCATGCATCGTCTAAATATCAAACCCGACGCCAAGCCAGTTAAGCAGCAACAACGCCAGTTTCGTCCGAACATTATGGAGGCTATTGAAATCGAAGTCTATAAGCTCATTGCATGTGGCTTCATACGGGAGGAACAACATCCAGATTGGGTTGCTAATATCGTTCCCGTCCTTAAGAAGAATGGGAAAATACGGATCTGCATCGACTACCGTGATCTCAATACAGCTTGTCCTAAAGACGAATTCCCACTTCCCATCACCGATGTCATGATGACAATACCTGTGGATTTGAAAGAATATATTTCATGGACGCTTTTCAGGGTACAATTAGATTAAGATGTATCCCGACGACGAGAAGCATATTTCGTTCCGAACACCATTGGGGGTATACTGCTACACTGTGATGCCCTTCGGACTAAAGAAAGCCGGAGCAACCTATCAGCAGGCAATGAACACAATTTTCCACGATCATCTCCGAAAAATGGTAGAATGCTATGTCGACGACATTGCTGTCAAAAGCCGCAATAAGAATGACCATCTTCGTGACTTGAGAACAATGTTCGACATAATGCTGGCTCATCAGCTGAAGATGAATCCGACAAAATCCTTCTTGGGAGTCTCGAGTGGCAAGTTCCTTGAATTTATTGTTACATCAAAAGGAATTCATCTTGACCCAGGCAAAGTGAAAACCATTCAGAGCATGCATCCACCGAGGAATCTCAAAGAGCTTAGAGGCTTGCAAGGTAGACTGGCTTATATCAGTAGATTCATCGCAAATCTCTCGGGCTGCTGTTAACCGTTCACCCGACTCATGAAAAAGGGTGTTTCCTTTGTATGGGATCAAGCTTGTCAGGAAGCTTACGAGGATATCAAGAGATATCTCACAAAACCCCCAGTCTTAGTGGCTCCCACATCAGGAAAACCGTTCTTCCTTTATGTGAAAGCTATGGACCATTCTCTTGGAGCCCTGCTTGGCTCAAAAAGACGACAATGGTCACGAGCAGGCCATTTATTATCTGAGCAGGACTCTGATAGGGGTGGAATCTCACTATAATCCTATTGAGAAGGAGTGCTTAGCTCTTGTCTTTGCCGTTCAGAAGACACGACATTATTTTGGTGGCCAAACCATACATGTCATCTCCAGAGTGAATCCTTTGCGTCTTCTCATGACGAAGCCAGGGTCATTGAATTCAAGATTAGCTAAATGGGCGCTTCTTTGTCTCAATACGACATGCTCTTTATCCCTCAAAAGGCGGTTAAAGGCCAGGCACTTGCAGAGTTCTTGGCCGCTCATCCAGTTCCGAAAAACTCTAAACTTCATGAAGATATTCCAGATGAAGTCTTCGAATCTAATGTAACTTCAGAGGATAAAGTTTGGCAGATGTTCTTCGATGGAGCATCACGAATAGGCCCTAAAGGCAGGATCATTGCCGGCGTGGGGGTTGTGTTTATCTCTCCACAGAATCATGTCTTTCCCAGAGCATTTTCTCTGACGGAATCATGCTCCAATAATGTAGCGGAATATAATGCTCTACTTATTGGTCTTCAGCTCGCCCACGGAAAGGGGGAACGCTACCTTGAAGCTTACGGCGATTCAAAATTGATTATCAATCAGGTTAAAGGTGAATATGAGGTCCGTCACGAGGATTGGTGCCTTATTATCACGCAGTCATCGAAATGGTTAATCTGTTTGATGGCTTTTACATCGGGCACGTATCTCGATCTCAGAATACTAAGGCGGATGCTCTACTGCATTAGCAACAACACTAGCCTTACCAGTCGACACCGAGTATCACCTTACAGTGGCGACTCGACACCTTGTCTGCTCTAAACATATGTTAAAAATCAGAGAGGTCTATAAATCTCGACGGATCTCGAGCCGAGAGATTGGCGATTCCTTTCATCGACTATGCTCTACATGGTCTGCTGCCAGACAATCCTAAAAAAAGCGGCATCTATCAGACGAAGGTCTCTCCATTTTTACTATGATCCAACTCTGAAGACACTTTACCGTCGTTCATATGACGGGTCCTCCTCCGTTGCCTTTCCAATTCAGAGGTGCAGGAAGTGCTTAAAGAAGTACACGACGGCATATGCGGAGCTCATCAGCCAGGTCCAAAATTCAAAGACAGATTGCACAGGCTTGGATATTATTGGCCAACCATGATAGCCGATGCCATCCAATATGCACGAAGGTGTAAAGCATGCCAAATTCATGCGGACTTCATAC
>JAVJIF010025665.1:0-85719 GCA_038442645.1 Agave tequilana | reverse complement strand
TGTATGATTGTATTTGAGTGAGAAGGATTTGGTCTCGAATCCTTTCGGAACTACACAAGTATGCTTGTAGTTGTTAGATAGAGATGTAGGAAATAAAAAGGCTCTGTTACTTACAACTTTAAAAACACAAGGAATTGTAAGTGATATTACTGATCGGAGCACAACCGGTTCATAGGTTTATAGCTACACTGCAGCTCCAACTACGAGCAACCAAATAAGCAAAAAAAATTGTGGCCCAACACAGAAATACCACTGCAATAAATTTCAAGCCCCTAGTTTGCCAACACTAGCACGCAAATACAACTATAAAAAAGTTCATCGGCTAGTTTTGAAATAAATGCAAAGAGTCTTTGAAAGAGCTCACGGGTGTGAATTGTGTTGGGGTCTGAATTTGTACCAAGTCCACAGAGCTTCTCCCTGCTTAATTTGTCACAAGTCTCATGAGAGGAGGAGGAGGAGAAGAAGCATGAGTGAAGTAATTACTAGATCAATGCTAGAGACAAATTGAGGCCTCGTGATATATATATATATATATATATATTATATATATATATATATATATATAGAGAGAGAGAGAGAGAGAAATGTAAATCAGCTGACACAGGAGGCAACTCCTCCTATGTCGCACTCAAAAATCATATTCCCGAATGAATTTTCAAGATCCGACCACACATTATCATCTTCATATTCTATGATATATACATATAAAAAATCAAGTGATTTGAAGTTTGTTTACTACATTTTTTTTGGGTTCAAACATTAACGGTTTTTTAACAATAGAACAAAATAGAACGTTTAGATCATGAGTAAACGAACTTCAAATCACTTGATTTTTTATATGTGTATATCTTAGAATATGAAGATGATAATGTACGACCGGATCTTGAAAATTCACTCGGGAATATGATTTTTTGAGTGCGACATAAGACGAATTTGCCTCCTGTGTCAGCTGATTTACATTTCTCTCAATATATATATATATATATATTATATATATATATATATAGTGATCTATCAGATCCGACAACCCACGTGAAAGTTCTCACAGAAATCCGTGAGAACCGTCTTAGAGGATCAGCTCCATATATATATATATATATATTATATATAATATATATATATAATATATATATATATATAATATATATATATATATATATACTGCTGTTAATTTCCTTGAAAAAGATGTTGCCATATAAAATTTAGCAAACATTGTTTAATTAAGAAGTTAAAATAGGTCAATAAAATTATTGAAAATGGAAGGATACAAACATTTGTAGATCCCTCATCGTCTAGTTCCCCTCAATCTTGCTTGAGATCCAAGAGACATCTCAGTTCACTGAATTATGTACAATAAAAATATTGTGTCTCTTAGTATCTATGTATCATTTCAAGTCTTTGAATAAAAGTCTCTCTTGCTATATTTATTTTCCTTTTTATTTCTTTTGAAGCAAGATAGTCGAATGTGATCTTCCTCGTGTTTTGTTTGGTATACAAAATAAAGAAGAAATATCGTTTTTTTGAAGAGCAACAAAAAAACCAACATAAATAATGTTTGAGAGAAATATGTCATGTGCAAGTTTTGTGTGGTAGATAAATCATGCATCTTTGATAATCACGTAATTTTCTCTAACTTTTACATTTATCAGGCCACTTTACCTGCAATTGCATAATAATTCAGTAGTAACTTTAAATAATGATGAAGGACAAGTTGCTTATTGGTACATAAACTAAGTAAATAAAGAAACAAGTGCACTGATTTTCAACATAAGAGCCACAATTTACAACAGCCTATAGTTTTTATGTTCAAATCTGTTGTTTTCAGATAAAATTTCTTCTAATCTTTTCAACCTTGTGTCATGGTCTTTATTGCTCCTCAAAATCAATGCAAAATTATTGGTGAACCTTCCAAGTGGTCCACATTAATTAAGACTGGATACCGAAAATGTCAGACATTGTAAGCATCATTTTACTACAAACGAGAAGCTCCTCAGTAACACATTTCCATAACTCCAATTTCTTGAATTTCGTGGCATGCATTATGGCCTAATTACAGGGAGAAGAAGCCCCCATCAGCAACATATTTATAATATATTTAATTTCAATCACTGTAGAAACTGATCAGATTCTGAGCTTGCATCTCAGTGGCCGCCTATTGAGTTCCAGTGTGCAGTGATTTTCTAACAAATAATAATAATAATAATTATCATCTCGACTCTCACACAAAGACAAGACAACACGTGGCTAATTAAATTTTAATTAAAGTGATTGATAATATATTGATATTTGTTTAGCGATATGTATCCATTTTTTTGTATCTGATTCATATCTATGTCTAATTTTGACAAATGCAAATATCATTTTGCTTACTAAATCATGTGTGTGTGTGTGTGTGTGTTTGTGTGTGTGTGTGAATATGATAAGTAGTATATCTGATTCGTATCTGAATGGTTTGAATGTATTCAAACTGGTTGAACCTGGGGACTAGGTGTAGTCCAAACTTGAGACTTAATTGAAAGATATGGATCTCATTAGCTAAAGCCTAGACCAAGGCCATGAGCTTTTAACTCATTTCGACTCTTGCATTTCATGAAGCCTTCATGACCATTTGTAATTGAATCTTGATCATTAAGAGCAAAAAGTGCATCGAACATTAAATTGTTTTATATTTAAATATTATTATTATTATTATTATTATTATTATTAGTTTGTAGTAAAACGAGTATTCTAATTTGTAGGAAAGGGAGGAGAGGTTGTTACTTTGGAGGGGCGTGCCCTATACCATTACCAATCCTCTCTCTCTCTCTCTCTCTCTCTCTCTCTCTCTGAGACAATAAACTTATATCTCTCTCAATCTGAGACAATAAACTTATATCTCTCTCAATCTGAGACAATAAACTTATCTAACAAATGAAGAGTTCATCTCTCACTTATACTATCACATTGTCACTGTTATCTTCAACAATAAACAATAATATCAATAATGATAATGATTTGTTTGTAACTCTGAATCTATCATCGGCCCATATACTATTTCAAGTACAACCCGGATAAGCGATAGATTGATTGATTTTAGGACTTTACATAACTTAATGTCTGATCACACAACGGTAATATGCTCGGTCTAGACTTCTATTGAGATTTATCTCCAAATATATTTGTTTTTTTTATATCTTTACATCCAAATCAATAAGAAGGAAAAAAAAAGGATAAATTAAATTAAAATCATTGCTATGCCAGCCACAAAATTTGTTTGTCTGTCTCAATATCCGATTAAAGAAGAGGTGACTGTTCACCATGATGATTTATGAGAAAGCCACACCCAACTCCCAATATGTGGGGGCATTGCTTTTCTTCTCGACCTCTCCTTTTATGGCTTCTTGTGAGTTACAAGTGTCACAACCATTAAATCAATGCACAAATCTAAAGTTAATTGGAAATAAAATGTACATGTGACATCTACCTATTAAGACCATTGGAGCAATAAAGCTTGGTGAATGGGGGCACACATGAAAGGTACCATTTGGAAATTGTACAATGCCATGCTCAATTTTAGGTGTATATTAAAGTAAAACCAATATTAATATCAACTAACTATAAACTATCCTAATGAAATCTGATGACGCTTCTTACTACAATTTAATAAAAATAAAAGGTAAATCGAGAAACCTTTTATACTATCTACGATTTATTAGAGAGCCCTTTTATTCTCTTGGATTAAAAGGACTCTTCCTTGTTTCGTAGAAAAATTTTGTTGTACGAATTTAATAAAAACTCTTCGTATAAGAGAATTATATCACGTGCATGAGCCTCATTTTGAAATTCAAATAAGATTATATTCATTTTTAGGTAATACTTTGTGTCATAACTGTTGTAAAAAAATCTCTGAGAAAAACAGTGCCTTGTTCCTGCCACTTGAGCTATGTTTAGTGTTTTTTTTTAATATATATATATAATATATATATATATATATATATATATATATTTGAGCTATGCTAGTTGGTTGGTAGATATAATAATGTCACATATCTGATTATAAACGAGCGCGACCATTTGGACATTAGACAAATTTTATGAATATTTGGTCGTAAATAATTCCTAGTTTTCATTGAGAATTGCTCGATATAAAAATTTTGGATCCCTTTAGAATAGAGAACAATAGAAGTAAACCAGAACAAAATATTTGACAGGAATCAATGAGTGGTAATTTACAAAAGTACTTAAGTTTTTTTTTCCCTAGGACCTAAATTTTCCAAATGATCTTTATGCGCGCGCTACTCACTACAAGGCAAGTGCCCTCAAAGCTGAGCCATCAACAAGACTAGTGTCTTTTTCTTTTGCTTTTTATAAGAAAAAACTGTGAAGCTCATGATCTCTCGTGTTTCACTAATAATTTTTAACGAAACATTCAAGAAAAAATTAAAAAAATCTTCCACTACTAACATAGCTAGTAGCACACTCCGGTGCGAAAAAAAGACGCAAAAGTACAATAACATCAACAAGCGAAAGATCATTGTCATCATGAGACAAAAATCAGGTATAACCTGCTATTAAGACAGGCTGAACACCTGAAAAGAAAAAATTAGGAGGCTGAGTTGCCAACGATCACATGTAATCCGAGTCCACAACATAAAAACCCATCAGCAAGACAAGTTACCACCCAAGTCCACAACATTAACATCACTGCCAGTAAAAACCATCTGTTTATTGCAAACTGTAACTGATGAATTTTGTTGCATGTCAGTGAGAGTGAATTAAGGATGGATCCCTTGTTTGCTACTAATTAATTAAAATAGTGCCCTTCCAACTAATTGCCTAGGAGACTCATATCTCCCTTCTGTACAAAAGACTGTTAGCTGTGATGATCACGAAATTATTGTTTGTGAGACCACTGAAAGATGATTATTTTTTTGAGGGGAAGATCACTCAAAGATCATGATATATTCATTGAGATTTGATATGTGTTTCAAATATTACAAAATCAATGGTAAAAAAAAATGTAGGAGAAACCAAAAAAGGAAAAAGAAAAACTTGACCATCTTTTTTCCTTGTTTTTTTTCTTTTTTGAGGAAGGCAAAATGTACTAATGTAAGAACAAGTCCTTGATTTTTGTGACATTTAATAAAATTTACTATCGCATAAACTGTCCTCCTTTAAATCTGACAAAAATCAAAATTAGGAAAGAAGAAGAAGGGAAAAAAACAACAGAGAGAGATCTTAGCTATAATTCATGGATCAATTTCTCTCTCAATTAAACCTACAAATATACATACGTTGATGAGATTGTGGTCTGTTTTAAATCTTGCAAAAATGAAGAAATCAAGGTCGAGCTCAACACGACCCACTCCCTTCTTCTACCTCCTCAATCTCAAACGAGACCGAAGACATCGAGTTCGAACAAGAAGAAGAACCAGAGACAGCACCATGAGAACAACATCTTTCTCCATCGACGACTCAGTCTCAGTCTCAGTCTCGGTCTCGGCCAGGGCACGAGCAAATCGACGAACGCCCCGACGATGAACCCGTGATTCTTCTTCCCGTTCACTCTCAAGTACCACAAAAAGCTCTTCCAGGCAGTCCCAGTCCTTCATCCCGTGGGCCGCCACCATCTCCTCCATCGACCACCGAAAATCCCTGTAGGGATCCTCGCTGTCCATCGCCATCGCCACGCTCTCCTTGAACGGCACCATTGCCCCCGCGTCTTCTTTTAGTATCGAGCTGGTGCTGCCTCCTGGCTCGAAGAAGAGGCGGCGGTCCGAGCTGGCGGCCAGGCCGCGGCGAATCACGGCCTCGGAGTAATCGTCGTCGACGTGGGACCCGGTGTCCAAGCAGCAGCAGTAGCAGTCCTCTGAGGTTGAGTGAGTGAAGAAGGAGTCGGCAGTGGCCGAGTCGAAGAAGACGGAGTTGACGGTCTTGTAGATGACGTTGTGATCTTGGCCGTCACGGCGGAAGGAGTCGGTTCGGGTGCTTGCAGGAGGGCCAGGGCCAAGAGGAGGAGGAGGAGAGAGAGGAGGAAGAAGAAGGCGCGTGATCTCCTCCTCCATTGTTGTTGGGTCTGAAGAAGCGAGAGGTGAGGGTGAGCTTTTTTCTTCCCATCTTGTGGGTTGCTTGCTATCTATTTGTGTTTTGGGTGAGAGAGAGAGAGAGAGAGAGAGAGAGAGTTTGGGGTGTTTAAATTGTTAGAACTTAAGAAGAGGGGCGCGTGTGTGTGTGTTTGCCTTTTTGGTTTGGGTGAGGCAATAATGGAGTGGAGAGGTGAGGGGATTGAGTCTATTTTATTCTTTCTAGGAGCTAAATTTGTTTCATACCCTTACTTTGATTTTGATTTTTCGCTAATCCTTCTTCGAGCTTTACCCTCGTATGGTTTTAAATCACAGAAATAAGAGTAATTCTAATCAAACACAGAGTGGCACATTTTAGATTCTAATAGCCTGATGAAGAAATTAAAAAAAGAGAGAAAAACCAAAAAAGAGACATTGCCCTCTTATTTATCAGTTATTAACAACACACCATTTCATTTGGGAATTCACAATGAGAGGGGATATGCAAAATTAACCTGGGTAATGGATTTCTCAAAAAGTAAATGGAAAATGGAGGGGCCAAGCAAAATTTACCTCAATTTCTCCTTTTTAACTGGGAAAATGAGAAGAGATGGCAAGGATTGGCAAGGGAGCATGAAGAGAGAGAGAGAGAGGGTAGGGTCACTCATGTGGGCATTAAAATACAGCGTTCGAGGCTTCAATGCCCCCATTGAATGCACCTTCTCGAATATTGTATGAAAATGGAAAGGGGTGATGAAGTAGACTGCTTTGTTTTTTTAATTTTTTGATCTAATTCTTGAATTTCTCTGTTTTTATATTGGTTTGTGAGTGTCCTTGTCTGCGCAGAGAACATGCAGGATTGGAAAATTTTAATTAAGTTATCCTTGATTAGTTTGATTCATCAGATTATGGCTGTCCATTCCAACTTCTTTAAGGGTAATTAACCCCTGAGAGAGCCCAAAACTTTACTTGCGCAAAAAAAACTTTTGTATAAAGTTATAAAAGGTCACAATAATATTAGTGTATAATTTTTGATAACTAGTGGAGTATTACTATAAAGTGTGCATCACTTGTCAAGAAAATTTCAATGTTTTACAGGAAAAGTTGAATGGTATAATTTGTGGAGACAAAGAGAGAGATCCTAATTTCATCTTTTTTTTACTTGTACTCTTGCTTTCACTTAAAGCTGAATAAAATTTCTCTTTTTTAATAAAAAGAAAACTATAAATTTTGAAGTCAGGACCGTTGGTCACGAAATCTACCATGCTTTTATGAGAGGGGAGTTGAAACATGAGATGAAATTTATTGCCCAACCTCTCTCTTACTGGGTCTCATTGAAATTTTGTATGCTTTTTGGGGGGAAATCATAAACACACTTCCTTTCATATTTTGCCCATATCTATCTTCATGTTTATCTCTTTATCCTTTGAGGGAGGGGAAGAAAACGTTGGATGCTTATTTAATATTTTGCAGTGACTTGTAGTTGTAGGCGTTTTTGATCATTAAAAGCTGTAGAGATCTAAGGTATATGTCACATCTCAGTGACCTGTACAAGTTTGTCCAAAATCAGACAATCAACAGAAAAAGAAGTGATCTTCAAGGAAAATATTTTCTGGGGCAGGAAGCTGTTGCGAGAACAGTGTGGGCTTTGGAAGGAGGCCAGGCATGCAAGGGGGAAGGTTTGGAGATGGGTGACTCAAAACATTTTGAATCCCAATTCCAAGTACTGCAGAAATTGCCCTGCAGTAACTTTCAAGATGAAGATACAATGTAGATGAGTGCACTACAAAAGAGTCATTGATTGATTGATTGATTTTTGTAAGCTTCTCACGGCTGCTTCTGCGTTAAAACTCTAAAGTTATTATAAAGATTTATTGTTAGTTAACCGCGTTTTGAACGATTGAGCATGTTTAGGCTGAAACTTATATTAATATTGCTGTCTTTCAATAGCGCTAATACAACCTTAATGTTTAAAATTGAGAGAGCTATTTTACATGAATTTGTTACATTCTCTTATTATATGCTTTATAGAACAGTGAGATGTTGTCATCGTGATTTAGAATCTCGGTATCAGGTGTTGGATAATGAATTTTAATAGGAACATCGACAATATCATTTCTGATATCGATTGATATTATATAAGGCTAATGTCATATTATTGCAAATATAAATATTTAATGTCATGGTTGTCACTTGTTATTAAAAGAAGATAGAGAGAGAACCATTTCATTATGCACATAATAAACACAAGAATATTGATCAATCAATCTTTATTCTAAATCTCCTCTAAACAAAACCATGATTCTTAATCAGCAAAGTATCTTGCTGGTAGGACCTTTGTCTCTTGTTAGGGTACCCTTGCTCCTTGTGACCAGCTGGGAAAGAGCCTAAATACATGCAATTTTCATTGGGGGGCAAAGTGTTCTTTAATATTAAGCAGCCTAGCTAAATTGGCTGCAGTGCAACTTTTTATTGCAAGTACAATGCCTGTTTTTAGTCTAAGTTAATTACAAGAAGCAAATAAGTCACACATGTCTCTTCTGTGGACCAAAATTGTCTCATTTGTATGCATGAAACCTTGGCCACATGCATGAATTTGACCACTCACGCTTGCAATCTACTGTCTTTGGATGCATTACAAACTTACCACTGTACTATAGGGATTTGATATTTGATTATTTTAGCCTTTTGTGGGTTAATCTTTAACCAATTTCTAAGAATCGTTGGTCCTATTAATATACGAACAAGAATCAATTGTAGTGATGAGTGCTGACAATACAATTTTTTGTTCTGTCTTCTCTTTAATAGTTAACTCCAGTGAAAGCATCAATACAATGCTTAAAACAGTTGGAGGTTTGTCTGTTTGTACTATTAAAGTGATCTTTTCAGTGGTTTTTATTCAGAAGAGAGAGACAAGAGGAATTTGGAACGTCAATGATCATTAGTTTTGGTACTATTTCTCAATTTTTGGCAAGTTCTAAATAGAAGATATGCGTACTAATAGGCTAGTTAATAAGTCTGAATTTCGATTTGTAATGGGCTGAAAGATTTTTGAATTAAAATATAAGTATGTTATTGCAGGTTTTTTTATGCAACTCAACTTTTTACTACACACTAGAACTAAGATTACTGTTTGTTTTGCTGCAAGTAATTGCAAGTCGTAAGTCGTAAAATCAGAACGAAAAAAATAAATTGTAGCATGAAAATTTATTTTGTTTTACGGTGTTTAGGTGGTAATGTGAAAGTGTAAGTGAAAAAATATATTGCTCGATAAGAATAAATGGAGAAAGCTGATCCATGTGCTCGATCCGACGTAATTCTCTTTTGGTTCATGTAGCCTACCCCAAATACTTGGGGCAAATGGCTTAGTTGTTGTTGTTATTGTTGTTGTGGTGTTTGGTTGGTAATGTGAAAGTGTAAGTGAAAAAATATATTTTGATTTACGGTGTTTGGTTGGTAATGTAAAAGTGTATGTGGAAAAGTGGACCACAAAATTAACTATTGCAGTGACTTAGATATTATAAATATTATTAAATTAAATCTACAATTGAAAATTAATATGTATTAATAAATTTGATATAAAATATAAATAATTTTAATATGTTATATATAATAATAATATTAATAAATATTAATAAAATTAGTAAAATATTAATAAATTGTTAGCTAAATAAATAATTAAAAAATTTAAGAAAATTTAATTAATACTAATAAAATTTTAAAAATACTAATAAAATATAAATATCGATAAAAACTTAAGAAAACTAATAAAATATTATTATATTATTATATTATAATAATATTATAAAATATTATTTTATTATTTTATTATTAAATTTTACTTAATATAAATTATAAAATTAATATAATAATAAAGCATATTATAATATTAATAAAGTATTTATTTATATTAAAAATTAATAAAATTAAATATATAATAATTTATATTAAAACATAATATTTTTTATACGCATAAAGTATTAAAATATTAATAAAAAATTAAGAAATTTGGTATAAAATATTAATAAAATAATAAAATATTAAATAACAATACTAAATTAAAGTAACAAAATATTAAATATTAAACAATAATAAAAATAATAAAAAATTAAAATTAAAAAATTAAAAAGTAAATAAAATTTAAGTATTAATAACAATATTTAAAATATTAAATATTTAATAATATTAAATTATATATTAAATATCAAGTAACTGCTTTGAACTGCAAGTGTTTTACGCGTGGGATTTACATGACCACAAAATTAACTTACAGCTGCAAGTGAAAAAATATGTGTATAAAAGTGGGATTTATATGTTTACAAAATTAACTGTAGCAATTGTAAGTGAGAAAATGAGGATGATCATTTTACAAGCTGTTTTGCAGCAAAACAATTAACAAAAAGTAGAAAATAAATTTTACGACTTGCAGTTTTACGGGTTGCAACTCAAAGCAAACATGCCCTACATGACAATAATTCTTTTTCTCCCTTCCAATGGGATTTTCTTCACACTTCAAATTAGGAATTTTTTTTTTCCTAGCAGTTTTTTTCTCGGTTGGCTTCCTTTTTCTTAGGATGTAAACGGTTATTTCTCAGAAGAAGAAAAAAACATCATGCTTACAAGTGAAAAGAGACAGAGAAGAAAATAAAAAGTAAATAGCACGAAAAACAACAAAAATTAAGTGATATAATTGACAACAAAATGATAGATGAGTATGGCCGATGCCAAGGCTTAAGTTAACACATGATTCTCCAAAATCACGAGGCAATTCATGGTACGATCTCCCAGCGAAATTTATATTTTGTTTCAGCTAAAGACTAATTTCTTTCTTTCTTTTTTTCCCTTCAAACAGAGAAGAAACCCAACAATTTATTGGTTAGCAAGATTTTGATTTTAGTTCCAAGCATGCTATGGGCTAAAATAAGTAAATTTAGATGATCTTTTGTCGGCAAGAAAGCTTTGGAGACTAATTTATGCTTCTTTCATGCTCACTTGGCTACCTAATCTTAATAGAGTAGTGATTTGTCAAAGAAAATGGAAGAGTACGGAGCCAACAACTCCACCTTGCTCTACAGCAGGAACCCAGTGACATTGCCAACACTGACGATCTTACGACCAGGAATTTATTTACTGCACATGCTTAGTTAATTTGTTCTCGCACCATTTGTCTTTCCAGAACCAGACGGTAATTATAATAGACCCGTCATTGTTGTAGAAACTTGTACGAGGGAGAAGATGCTCTTTCAGGATGCATTTTTGTTGCGAACTGCTGATAAACATAGCATACAGATGATCAAATAGTTGGTATTTTGGATTGTGCTATTGTCGATCGTACAATTAGTCATTTGGAGAGAGAGAAATCAGAGGATAATTTTTTTTATTTATTTTTTGGATAAATAGTCCAGTTCTGTATTGTTTATCCATTATATCTTAGCAGATGTTTGCTTATGAACAGGTCTTCTTCAAGGTTCTATGATGTTAGGATCAGAACATGAATTATCATGCCACCTACATAAATGATTGATGAGGATATCACAACGCCAAGGATGCACGAATTGCAAGAACTTAAAAGACTTATTGAAGGTAGTTAATTTTTGAGAGAAAGCAAGATTTTTTTTTTTTTTTTTTTTAGAAAAAGGTGGAACCTTAGACCCATATTATTAAAATAATAAATAATAGAAAATTACAGGCAAGAGGGGGAGGAGGGGAGGAGGGGGTGGGAGGTGATATTACATGTGGGCGAAAAAATAATAAATCAGGTGGAGTACCAAATAATAATACACTATGGTGGCTTGCGATACTTGTGAAGAGAAAAATGGGCTTGCCAAAGAGTCACTAAGGAAGATATCCGCTCACTTAGCTCAAAGATGGAGGAGGATTTGCTTTGACGACCCGTTGATTTCGCTGATGTCAAAGAATCTAAATGATTACGGTAATAACACAATCCCAATAGTTGACTGCATTATGAGAGATGGTAGAAAGCATCTAATCGCTCCAAAGATGATTAATTGAGAAAGGGTCAAGATGATATTACAAAACGATTTCTTTCCAACGCTCAAAGTTTTACGGTGAAAGGAGCAATGGAGAAAGATATAACCAACGCTTTCCAGATTGGTCCCACAAAACAAGCACGGTGATGTATTAATAATACCCCGCTTGACGACGTTATCTGCTGTTAGGAGATGATCATGAATTGAGATCCGTACATATGCACATTAGTTTTTAGTGGAGCTTGTGTAGTCTAAATTCACGGAAGTAATTGTTCTCTTCTCGGTACCTGGTAAGCTTACGGTAGAAGAAGTTGACGGTGAAGATGCCTCCTCGATTCAATTTCCATTGTCGCACATCTGATAAGGTGGAGAGATGAAAGGGTTGGAGGAGGGTAAGGAGAGAAATGAGATCATTGACGAGATTTGTTGCCATATATTGGCTAGGCCATCTCCTAAAATGAGGGGCCTAAATCAGACTTTCCTCAAGGATGTAAGTTTGAGATATTACCGTTAGGGAGGAATCCCTTGCAAGCGCAAATAAGTTGGAAAAATGTTGAAGCAAGTGAATCATTTTTCACCCAATGATCAAACCAAAATCTTGTTGAGCGCCCATTCCCAACAACAATATGGACACCGGAAGCAAAAGTCTTGGAAGCCTTTAGGACTCCTCTCCAAAGGGAGAAATGTGCCGGATAGGGAGATATGCCGCGCTCTACGCCTTCTATAATAAGTGTGGATAAACAAGACACACCGCTGGAGTTTTTGTATCATTGAAGAATCTCCACCACCACTTAGATAAGACAACAAGATTGAAAGCCCGGAGTTTGCAAATACTCAAACCACCTCGGTTCTTATGAGAGCAAACAAGTTATCAATTAATCAAGCAAAACCCCTCGTGTATACTCTTATTGCCCTTCTAAAAGAATGCACGATGAATGCGCTCTATTACAGAAGAAAGCGAGAAAAAATTACGCCGAAGAGAAGAAAACAAAACAAAACGATCATAGCTAATTTCCAGACATTCCCAAGATTTCCAGTCATATAAGGCTCCTTGGGCAGTTTGCTTGCTTGTGAACTACTTATAACTCAAAAAGGCCTTTTTTCCCTTGACTTGGATAAAACCCTATACACCTAACTATTAAGTCCTTTCTAGCTACGCTCAATTGGGTTTTGGTCCCCCAAAGCTTGGATTATTTATCTAAACTAAGCAATTAATTATCCATAAATCTCTCTAATAATTAATCAGATCCTGTACCCCAATGCCATGCCACAAAATCGAAGTCAGGGCCAATGTGCATCATGCCTGAAACCAGGACCGTTGTGCACTACTTTCTCCCTAAAAGTGCATGTAATTAGTAGAATAAAATACCAAATGAGAGCATGCTTGTTCTGTAGAGATTAGACTAATTCCATACTTTATGAAGTTTGTTGCTAAGTGATGAAGCATCAAAATGCTTGTCGTTTGTGGGGGGAAAAATAAAAAAAGAGGGGGAGCGAATGCAGTGAGAAGATTACAACTGGAAAACAACAACTCAGCCTTGTTCCACGAGCTGTTTGGGTGAGGGTGCATGGACTTTTTTTATTTTAGGTTTTGATTGATTGGGGCCCCGAACTTAGATTACATAGTTAGGGGATAAGTCAAGATTTGCACCTTTTGCTGTGTTTATAAGAGCCTGTTTGACATGAAAAATATAAATTAGAAAATTGATAATATCATATATCTTCAAGAAAATGAGCTGGCCTGATACTGTCAGATATTTTTCTTTTTTTTTTGAAAGGAAAATTAGCAGCACAAAGAGAGCTGTTTTCTTGTCTAATTTTTCTGTCAAACAAACAACTGACTCAAGAAAAAAGATATGTGACCCACAAAATCAGAGAAACATTCTCTTGTCCAGCCAACTTTTCACCAAATCAACAGGCCCTAACGGGGGACTGCCCAATTGTATCGAACTCCTAAACATGATTATTACATTATCACACCATGGTTGTGAGACATTTACTGAATCTCACACGCTAAAAGTTGCATATTATAACAACTAAAAGTTGCATATTATAACAAGAGTAAAAACTGTCTCAAAGTAACATACTTTTCTCCACAACAGTGGACTTTCTTTGTTGAAGACCCACATGTATTATTCTTGCATACAGAAATGAATATAACTTATAAATGTGTAGGAAAAATATGTCTTTGATTCACTTTCTTAATCACAATAATCGATTGTTAAGTAATTTACCTTAGATGAAACTTGAATTGGGTGCCTCAAACCTACCCGATTCGTTGAATCTATTGGGCTGTGCGGGCTAAGATTTTTGCTAGAAAATGAACAAAGCTCGGCCCTCTTGGGTCCAAATTACAACGTGCTATAAGAATTAATACTATTCAAGCTCTTGGGCTTGGGCTTTTCAAGCAAGTTATTGAATTTCGGGTTGGATCAAACTGTTTCAACTTTTGTCTACATTCCCCCCTCTTTCAGTCCTACTTATTAGCCCAGCCCAGTCACATCCATTAATAATTGAGAGATATAGCTATTTGGGCCTTTGACAATGGCCTGTTTCTTCAAGCCTAGGGCAGAGCTAGATTACCGATGAAGTCATGGCCCATGGCACCAGTGTACCTCACCGTTCTTGACAGGGCACCTGGGGCTTGGCTTTTATTTGCTCTGTACTTCTTTTTTAAACCTTTTCTCTTCGTCGTCTCTTCATATCTCGAATGTTGGCGCAAATGATGGGACGCTTCTAGGGTTTTTGCTGATCGACCGGTCTCGCCTCTTTCAAGGTAAATCCTTCTATTTTCTGTTCATTTTTCTTCAATTTTTTGGTTTATTTGAGAGTAGATTAGATGTAAACATAGAAATCGTTTTTTTTGATTCCACAAACTCGGGTTTCGTTGAAATTTGTCAATGGAAATATTTCTGTGGTGAAATTGTGCTGTATTTGATTAGTGTTGTTGTTCTTGCTTCGATTTGAGGTGGAGAACTCGAATCCAACAAGAAAATGAAGCGGGCGATTGTTGTGGCGTGTTACTTTGATTTTGTTGGTAGTATAGATGTTGGGATTTTTAGATAATTATTCAAGAAAAAGAATTAGAATGCATGTTAAATTTAGAAAAATATCATTTTTCCCCCTTCACTAAACGGTTGTTTGGATGCCCGGAAGTGGGTGGAAGTGAGGAAGTAGGATTTTTTTCCCTTTTGGAAAATGAGAATTTGTGTTTCTTTTCTGGTGTTTGGATGGTAGGAGTGTAATTGGAAAAGTGTACTGTCTTTTCCGGTGTTTGAAAGTGGAAATGGTTGATTCATTGCATATTGCATCCAAACAGAAAATGAGGTTAAAGCGTTTTTTTTTCTAGAGAAGATTAAAAGGTTAGTTTAAATGGATTAATATTCCTATATCTCAGTCACAAGCAATTGAGGAACCTAAAATTTACGCCATTGAATTCAGCCAAGTTCTCTCTCAGTCACAGCTGCGACAAATTGAGAGAGGAATGAACTGGTCACTTCTCTGGTTATGATAATATTTGGTGTAGATAAGTTGATTACCGTGCCCTTTTGGATTCTGAACCTCATGATGATTAGCCATATATCTGTACAGTAACATGGATTTCTTACTTTCATCTTGAAATTCAATCTGACCATTTATTCTTAGCATTTGTTAAAATACCTTTCACCATAGCAGTCTATTGTCAGATATTTTATCTTCAAACTGCAGTCTCTGTAACAGCAACTATTTGGTAGATTTAGTAAATTTTAATTGTTCTTTCTTTAGCCTTATACCACTTCAAATCGTAGTTATTATCTTTCTTCATCACAATTTTCTGTCTAATGAAGGATCACAACCTAGGCAATAGAACAAACAGTTTTAAAGTAAGGACAGAACTGGGACCACTTCCTTCAGAAGCCTTATTTACATGTTCAGTTTCTAGGGCCAAATGCTTTGCAACTTCCTGTTAGGGCTTCATTGATAGATTCCAATTGCCTGTATCAAGTAGAAAGACACCATATCGACCTGTTTGAACAATCTTTTTGTGCAGAAGATCTAGCTAGCCCTTGATACTTGAGGCACTTCATAATTTACTTCAGGACGTTTAGTCTGCTCGGTTTGGGGATTCACAATCATTTTAAAGTTAGTCCTCTTCACCTGAATCTTCAAGCTATTGAATTCTTCTTATAACCTTGAATTCATAGAAGAATTGATTGGCCATAAGAGAAAGTAAGTTTTCTCATTTCAGTCCTTTAATTCTGGTTACTCTTCTGTGTCACATGTACACAGCGCAGTCCTCTTTGCTATTATGGCACCACCTTCCTTTATATTTCTTACACTCCAGATATCAGAAACTTGTGCTTCTCCTTGGTGTGCCTATTCTTCTTACATGTGTTTGCAGCAAGGCATGGGAACTGTTTTTGCCTCTGTTTTTCTATGCTCTTCCTGCTCTCTTTGGCTTCAGTTTTTCAGTCAATATGTCTGTTTTCTTTGTTTTTTTTTTAAAATTTTACCTTCCTATTTCATCGTTTGCCGTCTAGCTTCATCTTTAGTTTCCATTGTAAATTCTTTAATTCAATAGACTCCTAAAATTCACTTACTCACTCCTTAGGAGGTCGTAGTTCACTAATAGAGATCCCTGGATGGCAAGCTTATGTCTGGAACTCATTGGTGTATTCTTGAATGGTATGGTTGTGCCTTTACTGTCACTTCAATCGTTTTCCCTCATGTCACATAATTGGGTAGAATATTTGATCAATTTATTAGAACTTTTCAGGTAATAGAAGAGAGACCAATATGGAACCAACTATGTGAGGGCATAAAATGTTAATTTAGCATGGAACACAAATTTTGAGTGCTATACTGATAAGAAGTTAAATGCATTTTAATTTGTTTTCAGCTTGCTAGATAGTTTATTGGCCTCTATTACTCTGTTATACATATGATATCTTTGATTCAACTTCAAAAAGCTACAAACTCTTTTACCCATGGTTATGTGTTCTACCTCCTGATGGAGATAATTAAGATCTAGCGAGCTATTGAAAAACCTATTCGTATAGGAGAAGGAAAGCCTGAGATTGGATTTAGGATTAGCCGATTAGTAGTGGTCTTTTTCATTTATTGGTTTTTCTTTTATTATTTCTTTTATGAGTTCTATTATGATTAGGAAAAGGAAACGAGCAATGCACGTGGCTTTTGGCCTTAAAAACACTTGTAGAATTTTATTTTGAATCAATGAATGAGTTATGAAGAATTTTGGAACCCTAGTTGTTTCTCTTGAAATCTTTGTGTGTGATGCATAAAGTGGGAGAGCGATTTTCCTGGGCACGAGGCTGAATCCCTATCTTTGGGTGTGAAGCCCTAATTTCTATTTTTGTACTAATTCCTATATTAGTGCATCCCCAATCCCACCACAAACCCTAGCATTTCCCCTTCCATGATGTGTCTCCTCCCATGTGTCCATCTTCCATTTCTTGATTTGTGGTTTTGGACTTCTCCTGATATGCTTCTTGAGTATAGTCTCTAGTACCTTGGTTAAAGGGATATGATATAATGTGGTACAATTTGTGCCGAAGATGCCACCATGGAAGCCACTTGGGCAAAATCGCTCCTTGGTATTAACGTTTTCCATTCTTTATGATGGAATGTGGTGTTGCTTTTAACCCTTTAGATGATCTAACTTCGGATTGTGCTGGTATTGCCAACACGCTACCATACACGAGGTTGCCACAGGAGAAAAGAAAAGGTCTGTGAACTTTAATGCCCACTGTTCAGAAATTAGAGATATTGGACCTTCCAATCTGCTCAAACTGAATGCTAGCATTTTGTGGAAAATAAACTGCAAAATGTATTTTGGAGATTGGAAAATTCCCTGCTCCATATTTTTTTGCTATTGAGCTTTCTTAAAGTTGGTTATTAGGATGGTAGAAGATGTTTCATTTTTCTAATGAATCTTTTCTTCTCATGTTCACCACCTCCTTCCTCCTGAATTAGTTAAATCGGAAACTGTGGTAGTCTTTCTTACTGTGCATAAAGCTGTCCCAGAAAATATTCTTCTCCAACTGGAATGCAAGAATCAGTGGGAAGTATAGTGATCACATGGAATTGGAATAGGTATTTTGAATTAAAAGTAGCTAGTAGCTTGAGGAGCAATTTTAGAGCAATCAAAACCCAAAGTCAATGGGGACTTTCTGGTTCCAGCTAAAGGAAGCTATTAATGAAACATGTGCTAAGGCTCGAAGCGAAGCCATGTGAATGTTGACTAGTAACTAATTCAAACACAACTTTTTGTCAATTTCAGTAAGCAAATCAGAAGTATGCAAACACAAGAGAAAGACATACATCAGAAAGCTTCAATCAGTTTTGGAAGGTAAACAATTTTTAGTTTCTTTGGCGTGTTTAGTTGGTGGTTGTCTCATTAAACAGATGCTCTGTTTGTTGCAACATCTTTTCTAGATTCTGTAAATGCTACTGTATGCTACAAAACATCGTGCCATCTAAGCCAACTCCAAGAACTATGCCAAAGAAGGCCTGCATTACTTTTTATTTCTGAAAATGTTTCGGGAACGGATCAATCACATCAAGAGCTGGACACAGACAAGTAGATAAAGATGGACCCTTGCTTAACCAATTCAAATCAGGATGTTCAGTTCTAACCGCTTCTGGGATAAGCGGTTAAATGTTTAAACAGAGTTGGACTTTGCAGCTTTATCTAACAGACACTACAAGTATAAATAATAGATCACTTCCAACGTGGAGGGGGCCGATCAATTGAGTCCAGAAACCCTAGCACATCAGAGTATCGTGATTATAATCACCCTTATTATAGAGGAATCTCTCTCCATTTCTCCGTGGTTTTTCCCTTTTGGGTTTTCCACGTAAGTATCTATGTTTGTATTGGATTTTTTGTGATTGATTTTTCTCATCTCCACAAATTTGGTGCGTGGATAAATTCTTAGGAAATTATCCACAACAATGCAAAACTAATTTTAAAATGAAAATAAAGATAGATAAATTTGATTAATTCGGGAATCGGCACCTAGGTGATCTGATGTAATACCACCTGGATCGCAATCACCTTCAAATCACAACCAAAATTTAAATTGCGAACAAGATAAGATTTGGGTTTCCACCCCTTGCACGGGTTTCTCACCCTAAACTCGAGAGCAGCAGAACTCAAGAATTTAACAAATAATTTGAGGAAAAGTTTTAATCATTCATTCATTTTCTCAAGATAGTCTGGGGGCCTTATATAGGCTTTACAAAAAAGAACTACTAGGAAATAACCGATGTGGTACTAAACACCCACAAAGGAACACAAATTAGACTAAAACACCTACTACAAATAAAGCTGAAACAAAATACTAAATAATAAGCTAAGACATGAAAAGATAAATAGGAGCTGCGTGATGTCCTCATCAATTCCCTCGGGGTGGGAGAAACTCGACCCTGTCGAGTGAGGACTCTCCTCACGAAGCAGCTCAATCTGGCCAAGGTGATGGTCGTGCCAACAGCATGTGTACATCATGTCGAGACCATGGTGGCGGAGGAGGAGCTGGTCTCCATGACAGACCGGTGGTGGAAGATAGCAGCACGATCAAGGAACAGGGAGTAGAGCGAGGTGCATCGTCCTGGCTGAAAGCGGAGCTGATACCAGGATTCCACGGGTTATCCAACTCGTAAGCAATGTACACAATCCTCTTCAGAGTCATTTCGAAATCTTCACGCCAAGCATGCAACTTTCTCGTGGCCTCAGAGTGACTCGTAACCATCACCCTATCATCAACTGTAAATTCCTGCAAAATACTATATGGGTATGCAGCAAATTTGTATGTGTTATTGCAAATTGCTATCAGCCTAGTGATATCATCAATATGTGCAACAGGCAGATGCAAAGCAGTAGGTATTCTAAGTATAGCTCCTAACGATGGGAGAACGAGAGATATAATATGCCTAGAAGGACTTACATCTAACAAGGGAGGTACACGGGACTCGGGCACAAACTTTAAACAACCCGAAAAAGAAGTATTAGAAACCATTTGTTGGACCTTGGCAAGAAATTCAGGTGACTCCCCAAAAGATGAATTGATAGGAATAACCATAAAACTAGGTTCAACACAAGGAGACTCGACTAGCTGATTAGGCACAGTGGGTATATTAGGTTCAACTGTTTCGTCCACATCATCATTGGCACTATCAGAAGACTTATGAATTTCACCAATAATTTGTGTGACAGAATCAACTGCCATGTCTTCAATTATATTAACAATTTTAGAAGAAACTTGGTCATCCTTAACAGGCTTCGATTCGTCAACTTCATCAGTGGACACAGTTCTAACAGGTTGACTCTCCGAGGGGCACTGATAATGATAATGTCCATAGCCTTTACAGTTAGAACATTTGACCTTGGCATTGATTAGCGTTTTGAAAGTCAAATCTAATTTTAATGCAACTTCAAAAGCATCTTCAACAGTGTCTAAGTCATAGGGGCCAGTAATCATAGCATGTTTTATTTTAGGCCGTAAACCCCAAATAAACCTAGTTAGAGTCTCAGAAGGGTGCTCTCTCACTTCACTGCGATGGGTTAAGTCCTTAAATATGGTAATGTACTCATGAACGGACATATGACCCTGATGGAGATTGTGTAGCTGGTCTAAGTGGGAGTCCCTATCATGCTGATTAGTCATGATGACTCAAGCAAGCAAGCAGATGCAATGGAGAGCCCTAAAGTCAGTTAAACTAAATGTATGAATTAAACAAAAAAATTCCCTAAAGTTTAAGCTTTAAATGTAAATAAAATGCATTCCTAAAATGATGAAAAGATGCAACCACTAGATCGAAGCAAATAGCATTTCTACCAAATTATAGCAATCCGTATAGTAGTTGCAAGTAATCAACAGTTAATGAATTAGGTCAAGTTGTGATATTACCTGAGGTGGAGTCGTTCACACCCAAACGCAAAATTCTCGAAGATTCCTTAGAGAAATATTCACACTCAAGAGTTGAGATTGTTGTAGGCGCGTAGTACTGATCGTCACGAATCCATTGCCTCGAAAACGGATCAATTCGGACTTGGAACGAGTCCTGAACGACCTCTGGAAGATATGCTGCGATTCTGGACTAAGTCAGGAGAACTGGATCTGGACTGAGTCAACTCAGTGAGTTAACCCGGTTGCTGATGTCAGCAGTGACGTCACTTAAGTGGATCGGGTCAGGTTCAGGTGCAAATCGCTCTACCCGACCAAACCGGGACCCGCAACCCGTTATGAGTTATCTTAAAAACCCAAACGGGTTTAAAATGGGCCGGTTGGGTCTGGATCCGGCCCAACCGCTTAGGATCTGACCCAAGCCCTATAAGGATTTGGGTTGGGTTTTAAAGGTGAACCCAACCCTGCTCCTCCTCGAACTGGTATCGGGCTAGGGCTCGGAGGAACCTTCAACAGCGGCGGCGGCGGCGGAGATCTCTCCTTCGACTGGAGCGGCGGCTCTGGTGACGGCGACCCGGGGCGATCGCCGGTGAGGCTCCTTCGAGACGGTGGCTTCGTCGATCGGAGGCAACGATGAAGATGAAGACGAGCGGTGGCGACGTCCGAGGAAGATGGCGGAGCTCCGATGAGGCCTTGGCGGGGAAGATCCGATCGGTGGGGGCTTCAGTTGGAGGCGTCGGAGAAGAGAAGACGTCGGATCCGCTCTGATCGAGGCTCGGATCCACTTTGATCAGGGCACAGATGGCAGCTAGGGCAAAGGCGGAGCGGGAGCAGCGGCGACGGCGACTCGGATCAAGGGTGAAGGCGACGGCGAGGGCAGGTGGTGGGGATCACGGTGAGGGCAGGTGGCGGGGATCACGGCGAGGGCAGGTGGCGACGATGTATGGGTGTCGGCGTCGGCGAAGGCTCTGTTGCTCGGGAGTGCGAAGAGAGGGGGAAGGGGATCTGGTCGTCGGAGTCGCCTTCATTGGTGTCGGCGGCGACGAATGGGCGGTGAAATCGCAGACAGAGGAAGAAGAGGGGGGGCACGGTGTTGGAGGTCTTCGATGTTGATGACGATGGAGATGGTTGAAGACAGCGGTGATGGCGGCGTTGCTTGACGGCGATGTGGGCGCGGCGGAGGTGGCGTGGCTGGATCGTTGAAGGCGACGGGAATTGAAGAACAGGGAAGGAAGGGCGTGGCTGTGGTTGATCTCTGACGACGGTCTCTGTCGACGTGGCAGAGGAAGAGGACGAAGACGAGGACGATGGCGGCGCTCCGGCTGCGGTGGTGGCGGGTCGTGGATGACGTCGAAGGTGGCGAGAATTGGTGGCGGCGTGGAGGCTTGAAGACGACGCTGAACAGTGCTGATTAGGAATTTCAGGAATTTTTTTTTTCACTGTATTTTTTTCGACGGAATCTCACTGTAATCTTTTTTTTTTTGACTGGATCTGGTTTATAGATCTAGGGTTTTGGGAACTGGAAGAAAATTTAGAAAAAGAAAAAATTTGAAGGGGATTGAAAACCGGTGCTCTGATACCAAAATGATGTAAAACCACCTGGATCGCAATCACCTTCAAATCACAACCAAAATTTAAATTGCGAACAAGATAAGATTTGGGTTTCCACCCCTTGCACGGGTTTCTCACCCTAAACTCGATAGCAGCAGAACTCAAGAATTTAACAAATAATTTGAGGAAAAGTTTTAATCATTCATTCATTTTCTCAAGATAGTCTGGGGGGCCTTATATAGCTTTACAAAAAAGAACTACTGGGAAATAACCGATGTGGTACTAAACACCCACAAAGGAACACAAATTAGACTAAAACACCTACTACAAATAAAGCTGAAACAAAATACTAAATAATAAGCTAAGACATGAAAAGATAAATAGGAGCTGCGTGATGTCCTCATCATGATCTCTCACACACTCTCACAAATCAGCATGCAAGAGATTCATTTGAAAGCACATCAACATGCTTCAACAAAAAGGGTTTAAATTTAATTCATCATAGTCAAATCTAATAACTACAACTCTTGCTTTATATAAGCTCCTACAAAGAAGACTTCTCCATCATAATCGATGGGAAACTAAAAAACACACTAAATAAAATAAAACAACTAATAAAATGACTACTAAATAATAACTTGAGCTATCCCTCATCATTCTTTTGGCTTAATATTATTCATCTCTAGTGAATGCATTGGCAACGGATAGCGGGTATGAACGGGTAGAACTAAATCATACCTTACATCAATCAGGTCATGGTGGAGGTTATGCAATCAGCAACAATGTATCATGTCTGAACCACGGTGGTGGAGGTGAAACTGACTTCTGTGACAAACTGGCTGCAGTCAGTAGTAACTCGAGCAAGATGCATGTAGCTTGTTGAGACAAGTCATCTCTACTGAAGACTGGACCGGTTGTACTATGCACCGTAAGTTTGATCTTCTGTGAACCTGTCTGTTGTAAATACATCTACAAATGGTCGAATGTGTCAGGCAATCTCAGGGACAATGATACCCTCATAACTGGCGAAGATGGCAATAGCTCCATGGTAGGCTCCACTGGGAGATCTACAAAAACCTCAATTAGAGGTTCTTCCACCTCTATAGGTCGAGAAGAAGTTTCTTCTTGCAATGCACTGACTGTGTAACAACTTCTGACTCTGGCTCATTAAGAACGTCAGGTTTGACAATGACTGAAGGCTCTGGATTTGCATCAACTTTGCAGTGAAAAGATCGGTGATTGATTGGCACTCAGGCTCAGATTCTTGTTCAACATTGGGCTCTCTGCAATTTGATTCAGATGAATAACTTGGTAGAGCATACCGAGCACGAAGAACGTCTTGCAAGATAAATCAATTTGACATAATCTATGGTTATCCCTTCACCAATAATAAGCTTCTCCATCCAACTTAAGTCTGGCATAGCGGTATTTTCCTCAGTTGTCGGGGAGAAATAATTGAAGAAAATTTCAAGATCGCTTTTCCAAGCTTCATATCCATAGTGATCATTAAAATCCTGAAAAAACAGGACAACCTCAAACATAGCTCATTCAACATACTTGTTTTCACCGTCAGTATTTATATATTTATCACAAAAGTTAAAGCTCATGAAGAGAATTCAGTGCATAATCTCAGAAGTTACCCAAAATTCTATGCTTTTTGTTGTAGAAATAATATTAGTACCAAATAGAGCCTTGTGATGGTCGGGTTTGCTGCCCAAAAGTTGTGAAATTCTCTCAGTAACTTCGGGACTCAGCTGCGGATCCAACGCTTCAGACAAATCTCGAATCGGATTCTGAACGGGCCTGAAACGAGCTTCGAAAAATCGATGTGCTGTTGTTGCTTCTGGACTGACTCGACTGAGTTCTGACTCGGCTAGTTCAATTGAGTGGCTGAGTTGGCTCGTCGAGTCAACTCATTATGAGTTGACTCGACTCAGTCAGAGTGGACTCGGTTGGAACAGGCTCGGGTTGGGTCAGTGTAAGCGGGTCGGGTCGATAATGGGTTTAATAATTTTAACCCAATCACCAATAAAATTTCGGGTTTTGAAAATTTCAAACCCACAACCCGTTAATCTTTCTCATTCACCCGATCTCACAATTAGGGCTTGTAATGGCGGCGGTGGAGCTGTGGCGACGTGGAATCTCCGATGATGAGGAGGTCGTCGGGATCGGTGATGACAGAGGAAGAAAGAGGTGTTAATGGCTAAGGCTCGGCGACTTCCAAGGACGAGGACTAGTCAGAGATGAGATGGCGAGGTCCTGGTGAGTTCGGCGAGGGCGGCGAGTCCCTGGGGATGTCGATGGGGATCAAGGAGGAAGTTCGGAGAGGCAGATGAGGAGATCTGGTGGCAGCGGCAACTGTGGAGGTTGAAGTGGCGATCTAGGGCATAGGGGGACTTCAGCGTTGATGTTGTAGCTTGAAAGCGAGGTCGTCAATGGCGTTGGGAGGGGTTAGAGATAATGGCTTGGTGACAGGATCTGAGCTTGGATGCAACGACGAGATCATTCGATGAAGACGACGGGAAGATGACACGATGGAGTTGCTATCAGCAACGAGGGTGTCTGGGGAGAGGGCAGCGACGCGGAGAGGGGTTGGTGATGAGGAACAGTGGTTGCGAAGTTGGGTTCTTCGATTGCTATTTGGGGAAGATGAACAATAACTGAAGCTTTTTTTTTCAAAATTAAACTTGAAGAGGAAGAAGAAGATGGAGAATAGCAGATCTAGGGTTTTGTGGTGGAGGAGGATAGGTTTTCTGGAAGGAGGGAGATTTTTTGTGTGGAGGAAAATATCAAGATTTTAGCTCTGATACCAATTTGATGCAGAACTAATTTTAGAATAAAAATAAAAATAGATAAATTTGATCAATTCGGGAATCAACACCCAAGTGATCTCTCACCCATTCTCACAAATCAGAATGTAAGAGATCCATTTTGAAAGCACGTCAACATGCTTCAACAAAAAGGGTTTAATAACTATAACTTTTGGGTATAAAGGCTTCTACAAAGAAGACTTTCTCATCATAACTGATGTGGGATTAAAAAAACACACTAAATAAAATAAAACAACTAAAAAAAGACTACTAAATAATAATTAGAGCGATCCCCATCACCTATGTCCTACTTTTTAAAGAATTGTTATGTCGCGTGTCCGTGTTGCACCTGTCTTGCGTCCTTGTTCATGTTTTTAGTACATCACTAATATTGTGAGCCAATAAGAACAAAGGAAAAGTAGAAATGAGATGAAAAAGATTTTTTGTGGCAAGTTGTAACAGCTTGATGAGGAACTCGAGGTAACAAATTGATAACCATGATTGCCAGTCTCCTGACCGTGGACCAATCTACTTACAATGATATTAGATTAGAAGCAATGCTGGCAGACCGACAAGAATTATCTGCAAAGTCCTGTGGTAGTGTTTCTTTCGCTTTTATCCTGAAGAGACAATGACAATTTTTGCTCAAGTGTTATTGTTGATGTTAGTTGAGGTATATTATCGTGCACATGCAGATCAAAATTTTGTTTGAATTATCAGATATTACGTTTGCACATATTTTGTTGCCAAGAAATTTCTTGTTAGAGTTATAGAAAGTTTGATGTCATTTAATTAAATAAGTGGTATTTCTGAATTATTAATTCCTTACAGATGTCTTTGCACGTGGGGCATATTCCCCCTCGTATTCGACAAGAAGAGCTTGAGCGAGTTTTCCAGAGGTTTGGGCGCTGTATGTTACAGATGAAAGATGGATATGGTTTTGCAGTCTTTGAATTTGCTGCTGATGCTGAGAGAGCTCTCCGAGCATTGCGAGGTAAAAATATTTGTGGGGAGCCATTATCACTTAATTGGTCTAACAGACAGCCCAGGCCTTTTCCGAGAGCTGCAAGGTCAACCAAAGTTCATGAGTCATATCGGCGAAGGAACTTCAGGGAAGAGAGTGATGGACTGCGAATCAGGGGTTCCCAAGATCGAAGAGACTTTTCTGATGTTACCCCCAGTATCCCAGCTTATAATCTTGGGAAGCATGGTGATGATGTGCTTGATAGAGGAGCAGTTTATGTTCCTGAAGATACTGATGATATTGCAGAGGAGAGAGATGTGACTCTGAAAGATGGAGTAGCAGATGTAGGCAACTCAAGTGAACCCAACCTAGTGGAAATTGAACGATGGGGTCAGCCTGTTAATGATGAGATTGCTGGAAATGAAATGCGGAATGACAGAGAGTTTGATCGCTATGAACCTTATCATGGTTATGATAGAGAAGACGAGAAGGGCAACCACCACAGGGCTAGTTCTTATGGCTCCCCATATCATGGTAGTCCTCAGGGAAAGGGACGGAGAGAACAACCATCTGATGAAGCTGAAAAAAACATTGATAATTCAAAGCCTCAGCCAACATGCTATAAGTGTGGTCTTGTTGGTCACATTAAACGTTATTGCCCTGAAGGAGATGCTAAGCGAGAGAAATTTAGCAAGTTCAGCCACAGAAGAGATGAAATAAATTTCAGAGGCAGAAATGATGCGAAGCTAAAGATGCCTAGAATTAGTTCCCGGGGGAGACCTGACGCCAGCAGAGATCCTCTGGTATCAAGACACAAAGAACGGAACAGAAAGGAATCTCAGTTTGGAAAATCTAGAAAGTTGGTCCGGAAGAATGAGAATTTTCCAGAAAGAAGGGAAAAGAACCGGTCTAAGCTTAGGGAAGTGTCTGAAGCAAAGAAGCGAGGTGAGCAGCACTGTGAAACGCCAAAGAAAGCTCGGAAGAAGAGGAGCTCAAGGAGATCTGACCCTTCATCACTTTCTTCAGATTCTTCTACAAGCAGCTCACGGACTCATTCAGGGACTTCAAAATCCAAATCTCGTGCCCGCTTTCATTCAACATCAAGATCAATATCTTCCAGGTCTCGCTCAGTTTCTTCCAGTTCAAGGTCTGCTTCTGTCTCCCTCCGTTTTAAATCTAAAAGTTCTAGATCAAGATCTTGGTCAAGGTCAAGCTCACGTAGGTCACCAACTTTATCTGTTTCATTGGAAAAGAAGTCTCTGTCTTGTCCAAAGAATGTGAATGTTGGTGTTTCTGAAGATAGGGCCTCCTCTAAGGTCCATTTGGAGCATCCAAGGAGCCCTAGTTCTAAGCATCATTTGCATAACAACATGGAGAGTTTTCAAGCGAAAGATGGAAATGGCTCAGTCACTTGCAAGATTAACAGTGAAATTGGACATTCAGGGGATAATGCTGATGAGGCACATTATTCTGCATCTACTTCTGTTTACAAGGAGCACAATTCTGGCATAAATCTACCTAAAGGTGTTGCTGCTGTTTCTGATAATTGTAGAGAGAAGAGCAGACTGCAAGAAACTTCTCCAGTAAAGCCAAATAAGCAGATTGCAGCTGGTTCTGAGGGAAGAAATTCCACTAGAATTACTACACAGGAAATGATCTTGGCTCTGAAACACTATGGGCTTCCAGCACCTGAAGAAGGTGAATCAGACATATCTGTTGAGGGATATTTTGGTGCTGCTAGATTGTGGCCGTGGGAAATGATTTATTATAGGCGATTAAAAAAAGGTCCAATTTCTACTGGGAATTATGCCAGGCGACTTGAACAGAATAAAGAATTTGGTATTGAAGATAGGTATATTAGAAGCAGTAGTGGTTGGGGAGAACTTGAACAAAATGATATGCTATGAGGCTGCTCAGAAATGGCAATTTTGATGATGCGAAATCTGCATATTTTCTTTTAGGCATTGCAATGTGAATCTGTGATCAGGTAAATGGATTCAAATGCTCTATGCTGATATCATCGTGTATTAACTCCTGACACACATGAGAAGAATTGGTACTTGCTTTTTAGGAAATGATACTGTTGCTGAGAGAAACTTTTGCTTATAATCAGTTAAAAGATATTGCATGATGGTTCTTTTGTTATGAAATCATTTCTTTTTTATGTTAGTTGATTATGAACGTTTATATGGATTCTTCCTTTTCAGGCTCTTTACATGCTTTCTGTTTCTTGTATATGGAAGAAACAGCATGTCTCACCTACATTTTATTTTATATTTTAACGAACTTATCGGCTGTGCTCATCAATCAGGATGCTGCTGTGAATTTTAACGTGGAGTGGCTGCTTTCTATAAAACTTACAGATCATCTTTTTTCTGGGTGGCCCTTCATATATTCAGTTCTTCATGAGACTCAACTCAGTTGTTCTGTGGTCCTATGTATCAGAGTAAGAAACAATGCTTGGAAATACTGCAGTAGCATTTCAATCTGGGACATAAAAAAAGGGAAATTATGTCGATGCAGTGGGAAATAGGCTCTCTGGTACAAAAGTCTAACTCCTGTCTAATGCAACTTTCTGGGCAAGAGCCAGGACATCTATGTTGCATGCTTTCTTCAAAAATTCTTTCGACGGCATTGAGCACACTGTGTAAAGGTATCTTCTGTGCTGTTCGGTTAGCATCTCTCTGAATGTTATTCACCATGTAGAAGATGGTCAGAGATTGATGGATTACATTGTAAGTACAACAACACTCATTAGACACTTTGAGAAATGGTTTGCAATTTTTTGTTGTTTGTTTTGCATGCATGTATTGCTCTGACTAAATTGCATTTGTCACCTCTTCATGCAAATTACTGGTAGAACCTCTAAATTCTTCTAAGCAGTAACCGATTCTATCCATGTTCAGTTCATGAAAAGATATGACTGCAGTTATATTTTTCATCTTCTGTTTGGTTTTAGCTGGAATCTTAAGTGCAATGAGCATCCAGGGTACAATATTTTCGTTTTGATGGGTGTTTGACGGGGGCATCACGTGCTGCCTTTTGTCAATCATTTTTGAGTTGTAGTTTCCTAGTTATGTTTTTTTTATGTAAGCATTTAGTATCACATCGATTGTGCCTAAGAAATTCACTTTGTAAAAGCTTATATAAAGAGGCTCAACTCCTTGAATAAAACAAACAATGAATAAATAAACTTTTTTCAGTTAAATTTCTTGAGCCTTTTTGAGTTCTTGAGATTGGTGTGTGAAACCCGTGGTGTAAGAGGTGTGAAGCCCGTTTAAGGAGTGCGAAACCCAAATCTATTCTGATTTTTTTTATCTTAAACTCTAATTTCTATTTTATTTCTTCTTTGAAAACTCTAATTCCTAAATTTTAGTTGAAAGTGATTGCGATCCTACCCGTGTTACATCAATTTGGTATCAGAGCTTAGCCTCCAATCCTCTTCAATATTTTCTTATCTAGTTCCATCTCCTTCAAACCCTAGCTCTACATCAAATTTCAGATCTAGATTCATTCCCAAAAATAGTCACTGTACAAAATCCGACTGAAAATTCAGCTGACAATCCCCAGAAAATACCATTTAAAATTTAAAAAAAAAATCCCATGTACAACCCCCTTCTTCCTCTAGCCTGTCCACTATCCGCCATCATCTAAAAGCTCCACCATCGCCTTTGCCTGCTCCGTCGCCGCCGCCGCCGCCATCCTCTCTCTCACACCTGCAAACACCAACCACGGCAGATCCCCCTCCGCCACCAACTCCACCACTCACCACCACCTCCATCATCTCTGCCATCGGTTCCCCACCATCATTGTCTTCTCAATCAAACCCAACCCAATTATCTCGCCGCCACCTCATGTTCATCTTCTCCTCCTCTCCTCTCCTCTCCCTCCAAATCCTAACCTAAACCCTGATCGACACGGTCGCCGCCACCCTTGCTCCCACCACACCTTCTACCTTGAGTTGCCACCGCCACTCTCAGAAGCTCACCATAGAGGCGCCACTACTACCCCCCGAGGCCGCCGCCATCCAGATCAACACCGAGATCTCCATCCTCCCAAATCGCCATCGCGATCGCCGTCATCATATCCAATCTACTCCGATCCAATCCCACCATCACCATCACCATCATCGTCTTCCTCCATCTTGTTGACGTTCACTGACCAAGCTTCATCACGCTGAGCCCTCGCCGGAGCAGATCGGAGCGGATTGGAGCAGACGAAGACAAATCCCATCACCATCACCGTTAAGAGATCGCAGTCGAAGGTCGGAAGGTCCTCGTCGAAGCGTCACTGTCTTCATCAGAGTTCACCGGCGCTCCCAGAGCCTCGCCGCTCTTCCTAAGGTTCGTCGGAGCTTCCAGAGCCTCGTTGTCCTCATCGACCTCACCGCCACAGGATCACCACCGCGGCTTCATCAGATCACTGCGCCACTGGAAGTCCTTCCTACCCTGATCGCCATCAGCTGGCTGTGATTTCAAACAATTCCGCCACTGCCTGCTGCCCAGACTCTAGCAGAGATCGAAGGAAGGAGGAGGTTAACAACTGGTGAAGTGGGTGACCCGGGTGGTTTGAACCCGTTACGGGTTTAAGTAGTTGGAACGAGTTGAGTCGGACCAGACCGCCTGACCCATTACGACGACCTGTGACCCGGCTGACGAAGTCAGCACTCACGTCAGTGCTGAGTCATTTGGTGAGTTGACTCAACCCAGTGGCTGTTCTGACCCAGTTCAGAAGCAGTTCAAGGCTTCTGAAGGCCATTATGAGCTTGTTTCAGGTCTGAATCGAACCGTTTTCGAAGCAGCTGATTCGTGAAGAGCAGCACTACGCATCTACAGCCTTCGCATCCAGGTTTGAGCCTCGGTTATCTACCAGATTCAGTTCGACAGATCAGCGCACAACAGTTAGAGCTTGTTTTTGGCCTGATTTGTGTCCGATTTGCGTCATTTTCGAGGCTGCCAATTTTCACTTTCTATTATTGTTGTCCAGAAATTTTGTGGGTAATTTCTCCAAAGAATCTTAGAGGAATTTTGCGTTTGGGCGTGAACGACTCACCCATCAGGTGATATCCTAACCTAAGTTAAATTATTAATTGTTGAATTACTTGTAACTACTATTTGGGATTGCGATAATTTGTTGATTGAATTGCTATTTGCTTCTATCTAGTGGTTGTATCAGTGTTATGACTTTTCATCATCTTAGGATCGCATTTTCTTTGCATTTAGGACTTAAACTTTTAGGATATTTTATGTTTGCTTAGTGCATGCATTAGTTTAGTTAAGTTTAGGATTCTCCACTGCATATGCTTGCTTGCTTAATTTTGCATTTGTGGCATCATGAGTAGTCAACATGATAGGGACCACCTTTTTGACCAGTTACATAATCTCCATCAGGGTCATATGTTAGTTCTAGATTACATAGCCATATTTAAGGATTTAACCCATCGTAGTAACGTGTGTGAACACCATTCTGAGACCATAACTAGGTTTGTTTGGGGTTTAAGTCTTAAAATAAGATGTGCTATGATTACTGACCCTTATGATTTAGACACTGTTGAAGAGGCCTTTGATGTTGCATTAAAGTTAAACTTGACTTTCAAAACACTAATCAATGCCAAGGCCCGGTGTTTTAAGTGTGAGGGATATGGACATTATGATTATCAGTGCTCTTCGGAGAGTCAACAAGTTAGAATTGTGCCTAGTAATGATGTTGATGACTTGAAGGTTGTAGAGGATGTCCACATTTGATTTCGTTACACTGATAGTCCCGATGATGACGTGAATGAAATTGTTGAGTCCAATATACCTGCAATGCCTAGGAAGTCATTTGAATTCCCTTGTGTTGAATATAGTTTTATGATTGTTCCTACCGAGTCATATTCTAGTGAGCCACCTTGAGTTCTTTGCCATGATCCAGCAGATGATCTCTAGTCCTTCTTCTTTTACTGGTCATTTAGAGTTTATCTCTGAGTCCAGTTTATCATTAGCGGAGTTCGAGGTGTGTCACAGTAGGCATCCCTTATGTATCATTCTCTCATTGTGAGGAGTTATGCGTAGAGTGCTTACTGCATTGCATTTGCCTACTTGCATGTAGTGATGATCATTAGCCAGATGCAATTTGCTATGATACTTATAAATTTGCTGCATATTCATATAGTATTTTGCTGGAATTTACAGGTGATAATCAGGTGATGATTACGAGTCACCTGAGGCCATAAGGAAGTTGCATGCTTGGCATACAGATTTTGATAGGATTCTGAAGAAAAGTGTTTCTACTGTTTATGAGCTGAATACCTCATGGGATCGTGGTGTCAGCTTTGTCTTCAGCAGGGATGATGCATCTCGGTTTACTTTCTGTGCCTTGATCGAGCTGCCATCTTGTCCTCACTCGACAGGGTCGCGTTTTTTCCACCCGGGGAGAATTGATTAGGACATCACGTGCTGTCTTTTGTCACTTAGTCATTTTTGAGTTATACTTTATTTTTTCTAGTTGTGTTTTCTTTTGTGTGGCGTTTAGTACCACATCGGTTATGCATTAGAAGTTCACTTTGTAAAAGCCTATATAAAGAGGCTCAACTCTTTGAATAAATAAACTTTTTTCAGTTAAATTTCTTGAGCTGTTTTGAATTCTTGAGACTGGGGTGTGAAGCCCGTGGTGTAAGGGACGTGAAGCCCGCGTAAGGAGTGCGAAACTCAAATCTATTCTGATTTTTTTTATCTTAAACCCTGATTTCTATTTTATTTCTTCTTTCAAAACAATATCTAAATTTTAGTTGAAGGTGATTGTGATCCTACCCGTGTTACATCAGTTTGATATCAGAGCACGTCGTTCTGTTTGTCTTAAATGAGCCATTAATCATTAATCTCACCCGGACACAAAAGATTTTCATTGGTGAATGTGGGAATAGTTCTTCTTTCTAACTAGCCAAAAAAAAGGGGCATAACCTAAGAGGTATGTTGATAGAGATATGTTCACAGTTTTTACCATATAGCTGATTTTATTTGTTGTTGCATATTGGCATTTATTACTTATTAGTTGCTGATTCATAACACTCTTTTTTTTTTCTCTCTCTCTCTCTTTTCAAGTGGTTTTGATCTCTTATACTTAAATCCTCACTAGATAAAGAAAACATTTTGGTGAATTCAAAGTGATGTCCTCAAGCTTCATGTAGTTGGCATATAGCCTACCTATCAAGCTTTATGGTTTATTGAATGCTTATTAAAATAGTGTCAGAATTTTGTTGAACCATTGAAGAAGCTTTCTTGTTGTGTTTCATCATCTTTTATGAGCTTATCAAAAATGTTTGCTATTTAATCTGCTTATGCTACAATTTGTTGCTTTTATATAACATTTGTCATGCGAAAGAAATCAAACTACCTCTCTTTACCACACTTCTTTGTCAGCTAGATGCAGCATCAAATCACCAATAAGGGTTCACGGCACGTCACCTCATGGACCACATTTGACATTTGTGTCTACGTGTTTGCTCCATCGGACCCTTGATCTTTGACTTGAACTAGACCTCACGCTATCCATTTGCTGTTTGCCGCGGAACATTTTTGATGGTTTTGAGTGTTTCGGTTGTCCTTTTAGCCAAGAATGTAAATAGAGTGGTTGAATCATCATCTGTCCCCGGTTTTGTTTGACAAGGCCCATGATTCATCTGTATATGATGGCATACAATCATTGCTCATCATCGACCATCAGACACGAGCAATGCATTTGCATGTGGGAAACACAAACATCACGCACATTAGGATGAACATGATTTGCAATGTTTTGATTTTTCTTATATTCATAAGATGCGATTATTTAGATCTGCGAAGGTAGGAAATGTGAAAGATCGAGAACTCTTTTAAGTGATGCTTTCTAACATAGTTTGGATTGTTACGATAGAGAGAGTGACCAAAGGTGGTGGTTGGGAAAAGAGGAGAGCTAGAACATGAAACTGAAATGTCGGTGATGTTGATGATGATCTCTCAAAGTGTTAATGGGATTAGATGTGTAGAAATTGGATTCATGAATGTCTCAAATACGATAGGTGTACTTTTTGGCATCTTGACTTGTGTATATATCATATATACCCAGGTTTGGTGTGTGGCTGGGCTGGGTAGACTGTTAACACAGCAGGGGTCTCTTCTTTCTTTTTGGTCTGTAGATCTTTTGGTTGGGTTTGTTGAGAAGAAAAAACACAGGCATTCAATCATCCAACTAGAGGGGCCAACTGTTTGCACCGGGCACGTCAAGGGATTTCCCCATTCTGGCATCTCTAGTTAAGAGCAGTAATAGGGACATCAGAAACTGTTCAGAAGTCAATTTTCTGCATTAACCGTAAGAGTACAGCTACAGGTATTTCAGCGTCAGTCCACCCACCCGCATACCCGGGTGGAATACAAGTTCCGGGTGGTCATCTTCCCCCACTTCCCACCTAGGTGGCATGCTGCGTGAAGTGCCCGTACCATTTACGGTATTTTCTTTACTATAAATACATGTTTAGTTTAATTAGATCGAAAATGCGTAGTATCTGTCTAGCTAGGAGTCGAGTATATGGAATGCGAAGATACGGGAGGTGGTATTTATTTATTTATTTATTTATTTATTTTCTTGTTTGAAACATAAGACGTAGCCGGACTTGAACTCAGGACTTTCCACAATCCACTCCCACCCCCTTCCACCAACAAGCCAGGCCTGTTTGACGTATTTTAATTTATGAAAAAGAAAGGGATGGTGTTTTTTTTTTACCCTCCCTTTTGGGGGTGATGCAATGCGTGAGATGAGATGTAGCTGTGGTGGCAAGAGTAATGGCCTTTGGCTTTGCATTTAGTGGAGCCATTTAAGTGTTGTGTTGTATGTATTCGAGGGAAAGGAAAAGGGCAGGATACAAAGGAAAAGCAAATGAGGTGGTGGTGGTGGTGGAGGAAAAGAGTGGAAATTAAATTGGTATTTATCATCTGACGTAAACCCCCTTCATTATTCTCAACCGTCTCAATTACTCTTGCATTCAATTTGATTTTTAATGGAGTTTTTCTGTCCAAAATAGTATTCCCCTTTGAATGCCTCTTCCTCTCTCTCTCTCTCTCTCTAACCACCCAAAAACTCCCCCTTCTTCCTCTTCCCCTCTTCCTTCTCTCTCAGTTCTCAACTCTCTTTCTAATGGCATGCATCTCATCTTGTTGTATGCTATCCACTTGCATATGCTTACAAACTATCGAGTGTATGCATGTATGTTATTGTTATCCTTATACATGTCAAATTTACCAGAATGCCCTTCGCCATGATTTGGGGGCTAATGGAGATCATTATTCTTCCCTCTCTTTGCTCAAGAGAAAGAAAATTCTCATCCATTTATATGATTAGTGAATAATAATAGTATCGAAGGAACTAAACTAACTTACTATGTTTATATTATATAGAATAAGGTTTGATGAGAGAGAATTTGGGCTGGTCGGGATTGGCCCAGTTTACATTGTCTTCAGCAAAACAGCGAGCGAGAGAGTTGGGGAACAACAAAAAGAGAAGGGACAGAGCCTCATGCCTAAAAGAAGCCTAGAAAAGAGACGACAACCTATGACTACTAGACCCAAGAACAGGGTAAACTTAGAAAAGGGCAGGCAGAACTGTAGCCACACAAACAAACCCCCTGAAAAAACTAAACCAATTTCAGCTTCAGCTCTTCCTGTTCTTCTTGCCCTTGTTGTTGTTGGTAGTGGTGGTGGCGGCGGCGGCGGCGGTGTTGAGGAAGTCGAGGAGGACCGTGCTTTTGCACTTGGGGCACTTGGGGTCGTCCTCGGCCAGCATCACGTACATGAGGCACCGCGGGCAGCCCGCGAGAACCATCGACGTGGCCTCAGGGCTGTTGGCCGCGTCCGACGACACGCAGGAGCTCGGGGACGACGAATTGTTCGGCGACCCCTCCTCGTCGTCAGCCACTCTTCTAGACGTGTTCCCCCTCATCGCCGACAGCGACAGGTTCAGCTTCAGGTCCATTTTCGGGCTCTTCCCGTTGTTTCGGCTCATTCTGAACCACCCTCTGCCTGTTTCTGTAACCAGAAAAACAATCGTAGTCAGTAATTTGCACCAAGAATATGTTGGTAAGATTGGATTGAGAATTTGAATATAAACATGTACCTTGAGGTTGATGCTCCTCTCTGAACCTTTTCGGATTGGCGGCGAGTTGAGAGCGGCCGGAGTCGAGTTTCCGGCGACGAAGTAAGGAGAGTGGGTCACCTAAAGAGAGGGTGAGGGTATATAGATAGTTTTGAGATTCTGAGTGGGGGTTGTGAAGCTCTAATGGCATTATATAAAGAGAAGAAGGTTGGAGAGGTGATGGGTTTTCTTTAATACAAGACAACAATGAATGAATGAATGAGTACTTAACTGCTTTGTATTTCCTTCTCTCTCTCTTTTCTTTCTTTTCTTTTTTTTTTTTTTTGGCTTAGTATGAGGGCATGGAATTTAAGAATCAATGATTTTTGTGTAGAGATTGTAAATTTTGAACCAGAAATGAATTTAGAGGAGAGGGGCATGAGAAATACTTAGGTTAATTATAGAGCACACACAGTTCATCCTTTGACTTGTGGGGTTAAAAAAAAAAAAAGTTAAAATATCAGAGTTATATTAGTATAATATTTATATTGTTGGAGACTTATGTGCATGAAATTAATTTTAGATTGGATTTAGTGTGGGATTTGGGTCCCACATGTAAGGGACGGATAGAAGTCAATGCATCACGAGATATACACGTGCCACTCGGTGCTGTTGTGGGAGCCGAAGAAAAAATGGCGATAATTTGATTAGAGTAATATGTTTGATTTTGTGGCTTAGTATATAAGTGTAATTTTTATCTAATTAATAGAGTGAGTTTGTTTCTTAGTTAATTAAAAAAAATTAAATGGCAAATTAATAGTGAAACAGAATTCTGTGGTCAAATTGGCTATAATCTACATAATACTGTATTGAAAAAATGGATCCCCATAATCTTTTTTCTCCCTTCTTGTACAGAAAATTCAACAGCTATGTGCCCTTGAAAATTAAATTTTACTTGTTTTTGATTTTGAAAAACAAAGTACATAATTATGGATATTAATTTAACAAAACATGCGCAGAGTTTACAATTTTTTTTTTCCTTTTTTTTTTGCAGTGGGTTTAATGTGTCACGAATACTCCAAATTATCCTAGCGAAGCAAAGTGAAGGGTATTGAATGCATCCATGGTGTTGTTAGTGAGGGGGGTCTTCAATATTTTTCTAACTTTAGGAAATGAGTCTCTATTTTAAATTTAATGAACGATATGAGACGTGTAGCTCCACTACTCATTTGTGACGAATGAGATAAGCACACATTAATGTTGCTTGTTTTGATGCATGTGAGAAGGTAATTTTAGTCACATGAGATCTCTTCCTTCTTTCAAACCTAGCAATTAATACTAATCCTTTTCTTCTAATTGTCCTCATAAAGCTAAAACGACACAATTAGGGGAAAGAGAGAAAAAAATATTAAAAGTTGATCTCATTGTGCTATTTCCTAATGTTCATTATAAAATTTAGCGAAATTCGTGATGCCATAGTGACGTCTAAAATAACGATAGCAGGCTCAAGGTAGTGCCGAGTCAAGCTGGCCAATGAGTGAGAATTCGTAGTGTAAGGTAGATCTTTGACGTGTGCGTTGCACGGGCAAACTCGTGAGTTTTAAAAATAAACGGCAGAAAATCTTTTTTTTTGGATTTCTTGTTCAAAATAAAATTAGAATTTTTTTTTTAAGACGGTGATAATCAAACGAAGTATATTACAACTCATTCTAGTTGTGTAAGTATTGTTTAAATAAAACTTTTCAAGCGTTGTAAATGTGTTCTCAATCAAATGATAAGGATGTGCTGCGTCTTGTAACCTTTTGATTTCTTTTGTTGTTTCTTTGTATTTTGTTTTTTTAACTTCTGACTATCCAAAAAAAAAAAATCATAGTCTCAAAGGCAGACTATTTTCTTCACCCACTCTTATTTTTAAATTAAATTTGAAGCAGTTAGATGCCCCTTTAAATGGTTTGTATGATATAATAGTAGAAATGAGATGAAGTTTCTGTATATTGATGGTTAGGATTGAATCATTAAAATGTATATTAAAAGTCTAGATAAAGAATAACAAAGTGAAAAGAAAACTCGTTCTAGAATTTAAAAAAAAAAAAAGAATTGGAAATCATATGAAATATTGTAGGTTTACAGAATTTTATAATCTTTGTGATTAAATCATCACTGGAGAGGCAAAAAAGAGCAAGAAGAGGGTTGATTTTGACCATGCGACAATATTTTATGAATATTCCATCAATCTCTATTGATTCTACTGTTGACACTTAAAAAAGACAAGATTCTCATTGGTCCGAACGATGTCTAAACTTGTTGACATTTACAAAAGACAAGGGACAGACGAGCTGAAGACCAGTTTTCACCCACCTCCAAGGGACAAAGAAGCGGTTTGGACTCCACTGATCCAGCAAGCAGAACAGTGAACCCGGATTGTTTCTAAACAGACCTCAGCAGGTCTAAGATGCTAGCATTTAGCATTACTTTAGCCCAAGGAGATAGCCTCGCCTGCGAGGCTAGCATCATCCAGAGCATCGCCAGGAAGCTAACTGACAGCTTCGCCGAAAAGCCTCTTTTCGGACTTCGCTAGGAATTGCCTCTAGCTCCGCTATGAGCTTCAAAGCGGGCAGCTCCGCTATCAGCCTGTTATGATCAACCTTTGACCAATCAAATCTCCTGATGAGATCGGATTCAAGCAAATCAAATCCAATCAGGATTCAAATATGGCAGGTGATTGCCGCAATCTCTTGACTCTCTTGAAACGAGTAAGAGGATCAAGGAGAATCTCCCAATAATATGGAAAGGATCAAAATAGATCAACCGACTTGCCATTTTCTAGCTCCGCGGAAGCTATTCTAGCCTCGCAGCAAGGCTACTTTCCAGATTCAAACAGATTCGGTTCAATCTGTTTCCATATCTTCAAGGGGACGATTATACCCTTGCTCTCCCTATAAATAACCCGCCAGGGGTACGGAGGAGGAGAGGAGATCGCAGAGAAAAAGGAGATCGCAGAGATCGAGGAGGATCATCAATTGATCATCGGCAAGATTGGCGTCTTCTCAAAGATTGGACTTCTTCATCAACGCACCGTGCGTTTTCTAATTCAGAGACCTTCCAAGAGAAATACTTCTCTTTTCAGGGTGGCGATACCCTAACAACCCTTTTCCTCAAGGAATCTCCGGAACCAGGCGAGAAGGAATTCCTCATAGAAGGCGGTCTTTTGAGAAGTAGCAAGAGGGTTCTACCAACCCTCTATTCTCTGATTCCCCGAACCAGGCGAGAAGGGAATCTCATCGCTCGCATCGTCAAAGGGACAAAGTGGTCGCGCGCTGACCAGACTCCTATCGGCACACTTCTCCAGAATCTCTGAGGGGATCTACTTGTAATCTTTTTTTAAGAATACTTGTAATTTAGCTCCTCAAACTTTTATTTGTAAGTTTTCCCCCTTTGCAAACATAATGGAAAACAAGGTGGCGACTCCGCTGGGGACTGTATTCTCCTCTGCTGAGAATCAAGTGTCGCAATGCGACGAACAGACCTTCAGGTCTATCTCTGAATTCAGAAAAGCCGGTGCAGCCAGATCTTCTCTGGCTAAATCTTCAAGCAAAGTCTCTGCGGAGACGGAAAAGGTTCTCTGCAAACCTGCCGCAGTTCTCTGGCGCAACAAGGAAACATGTCCGCAGCCCAGATCCTGCACTTCTGAGAACCTGATCATCCAGATCGATCAAGGAAGATTTGAAGAAGTCCTCTCTGGGGGTAGCCTGATGCTTCGAGCACGGAAGCATAGGAAGGTCTTCATGGCCAAGGTTTCAAATCAGAAACCAGAGGCAGAATCCTGCCAGCACCCCACAGCCCCGCTTGTGGCTATTCAGGTTCCTTGCGAACCTATGCATCCTCTGCCAAAACGGATATGGAAGCCTAAACAAAAGTCCTCTGCTGAAGCTTCAGGCGTAGCCACGCCAAGTCCGCGCCTCTCTTATGAAGGAAAAGGCAGGATGCCCGCCTGCGCCAACAATGCTGCCAACCATAAAGTCAAGACGGCAATCATACCGTCTCCTAGTGCAGCAATGCCTACTGCTAGCCCTGTCCTCACAAGCAAGGCTATTGTACCTCGGCGTACTCATCGGGTTTACAGTCGCGAGGCTAAAACCAGAGCACCATACGGTGCTAATCCTTTCCGCAGGAATAAAGGGAACGATGCGTTGCCCCATATACCAGATTATTCAGGCCCCTACAGGGCCGACCTGCGAGAGTTCTTGGCGGACAAGCGGAGATTGAAGCATTTCCAGACTACTTCCTCCTGTTGTCGACGAAGTGGATGCCAGTTGGTGATGGTCCATTCTATGCAGTGTCGGTTACGACCGACCCTTGCCACCTCTCCATATCGGCGATCAGTCTTTGATCGACTGTCTGCGCGCATCCCAATGAAGCATCTCGGAAGGAGTGGCTCGCCAGATCCAGCCTCTGCATCCGTCAACATGACCGGAAGGGGGCGAGAGCCGCGCAGAGGAGGTCATACATCTGAAGATACCCCTTTCGGCTCCCCAGATCCAGATTATTGCCCAGGCTTAGGTGAAGTCTTGGTGCATGAAGAAGGTGTTTTCCGAAACACCAGGTCCAGGGTAGCGATACCCTATAATTATGAACAGCCTTCTTCCTCAAGGGCCCTGATCCCGCCACAATCCGGACGATCGCCCCAATCGTCTGACGGAGAAGATGAAGACAGCGGGTATGCCTCTTCAGCAACAGTCAGTTCTGTGCAAACGGACAAAGCATCGGTTAATATGGCCGATAACGCCAATGACGACCTTCGTCGGCGTTTAGAGGCTCAGGAGCAGACCTCTAGAACTCAGCAAGAGGCCCTGGACAATATTCAACAAATGCTCACTCAGCTCCTCAGCAACCGGAATGATGATACCGGAAGTAATCATGACGAGGAGGGGCATCTCAGCAATGATCCGCCCAAGACGGAGAAATCTAAGGGAGGCTCTTCCCTGGATGCCGAAGTCCTTAAAGGCCTTCAAGCTCAAATTTCATCCCTGGCTCAAAAGGATGAATTGAAGAAAGTGGGGGTAGTCCGTCCCTACCCACTGGAATGGGATTCAGTGCCATATCCGCCAAAGTTCAAACCACCCACGTTGCACACGTATGATGGTAAGAGCTCGCCCAATCAGCACATCTACTATTTCCGGTCTCAGACCGGTAATGTTCTAAACAACGATGCCATCATGGCTAGGTTGTTCATCGGCACCTTGAAAGGGGTGGCATTTGACTGGTTTCGCAGTCTCCCCCCGGGCTCTATCAATTCCTGGATCGACCTGGAAACTCGGTTCCTCTCTCGCTTCTATGAAGATGACACGGAAGTGACCATGGACAAGCTCCTTTCTACCGTGCAGAGGAAAGGCGAATCTGTCCGTGAATACATTGAGCGGTTCAGAAATCTATCTCTGATGTGCCCAGCAGGGATGCCTTTACCCATGCTTTTACAAACATGCAGACATAACTTCTTGGATCAAGTAGAAGTTCGCATGGGGGCTGTCAAGGCCCATACTTGGAAGGAATTGGTCGAACAAGCCGAGATAGCCGAGAAATCGGCTAAGAAGTTCGAGCCATCCGCCCCTAGGAGCAAATGGGGCACGAACAACAAAGGGCGTAGCGATCTCCCGCAGTCTTCCCAAGCTAAAGGGAAGGAAATTATGTCCGTCGAGCTGACCGGGGACATGCAGCCAAAGGCCAAGAAAAGCGGCGTCAACAGCCAAGAGCCCAAGTTTCCTCCGAAGCAGTACTCCTTCAGAGATGACCAGGTGGTCACGATATTCCATCTGCTCCATAAAGGGAATAAGATGAAGCTGCCAGATGCTCGGCGCCCTAATGAGGTAGGGCGCACAAATGACCCTAAATACTGCCTCTACCATAGGATGATCCACCATCCTACCGACAAGTGCTATGTTCTTAAGGATAGAATTCAAGCCTTGGTCGACGCCGGAGTCCTCACACTGAAGACGGAACAGAAGAAAGTCACTGCCAATATGGTGACTCTTGAGTTCGGCACTACCCAGAAGGTCATGGTTCCTGACGGGACCTATCCAGCCCCGATGCCACGGCTAGAAGTCAAGCATCCTCCAGCCATGACTCAATACAATAAGGGTCTCGTCCCCGTGACGTTAGAAACAGGGGAAGTTATGTGGATACACCCTGACCTCATCCAAGACGTACAGCAGACGTCGAAGGACTCTAGCAGAAAGGGCAAGTCCTGCAATGTCATCTCTGTCCTACCAGACGATGGTAATCTTACTTCGGCTTCCCTCAGCGATTCTGAAGAGGAAAAGCATGCCTATACGGCGCAGGCAGATGCGCCTCAAAAGACGGGCACCCGGTCTGGAAAGTCATATCAAAGGCAATATGACAAGTCTACTGACGAGATACAACAGCAAACGACGTCAGTATCAATGCCGGCATCCACTCCAGTCCTGACCAAAGGGAAGGAGAAGCCTAAGGAGGTGCGATTCGACCATGTGTTGAAGAAACCGCCAGGCCAAGGGTTAGCCACGCCCTTTCGCTTTGATATATTGGCCCACTTAGCCAATATCCCGGCTCGTATCACAATACACGAGCTTCTTCGTCTCTCTAAAGAGACGAGAGAGGCACTCAGAGATGCGCTAGCCAACTCAGAGTCCTTTCTGACATGCATGCCTGAGATCCCTGGTGAAGAGATGCAGCCTTCCTGCTCAGAGTGCCGTCACGCACAGTCAAAGGTACCTGCCATTACCTTCACGGCGGAAGATATGCTTCTCAAAGACAACAAGCATGATCGACCTCTATACTATACCGGATATATCGGTTCAACCTGCATTGAAAGAGTACAAGTCGATCCGGGGTCTGCTCTCAGCATCATCCCCAAAAGGCTCCTCTACTTCCTCGGCATACCACTGTACAGGTTGTCTGCAACCACCACTACAATATATGGTTTCAACGCCGGGAGCAGCCATCCGCTTGGAAAAATTCGGCTCCGCTGCAGAATCGGAAGCCTGAAGTCAGAGGTAACGTGCTATGTCATTGATGCTGACACATCATACAACCTGCTACTAGGACGACCGTGGATCCATGCCAACTGGATCGTTCCTTCCACTCTCCATCAGTGCTTCAAGTATGTTGAGGATGATGCGACAGTACGAACTGTCTTCGCTGAAAAGCAACCCTTTAAGGGGGTGGAAAACTACTTCACTGATGCCCTCCTATATCAAGAGGCTAGTGGAACGCCGGGAGAATCATTGCCAGACGATGATGAAAGTGGCAATGAGGCAGATTCGGAATCTGAAACGGGCATGCCGGCCGTTCTAATTGGCGAGCCAATTGTAGCATGCTTTAATGATCCCCGATGTAAGATCCCTTCTGATGAGGAAGGCGAATGGATAATTAATGATAATATTTCTTTTGATTATCCTGTGAGCATCGAGTCGATTAAATCCATTATGGATGGCTCTCTTCGCATGCCCGTACATGAGCCAAGTTCGGCCACTACATCTGTGGAGGTTATAGAAGGGGCCACACTGGTGATCCCTCCGTCCAAGCAAGGACAGTCGCCGATAATCTTCGGCAGAGCCCGGCCAGGGAGATTCTCAACTACAGACTCAAGCTCGGACTCAGAAGTTCCACAGTTCTTCCATTACGCGCCATCAGCGCGCCATATTATGAAAAAGATGGGCTACAACCTGAAGCAGGGAGCGGGCCTAAACTTCGGAAAAGGAAGACGCGGCTTGATGCGTAACTCCGTCCCAAGAGGAAAACCTGCAAATTACTATGATAGTACACGCAGGGGGTTAGGGTATGTTACACCCACATCATCAACAACAGTTCAGGTCAAAGGCGACGGATCGATCCCATCACAGTCGACCTCATCCTCCGAATGGGACTCTGATGTCAGCATAGGAGGAATATTCGAAAGCCTCATGACTTCAAGCAGTCAGTTGGAACCCGCAGAGGTTGCCAATGAGGAATCATGGGCCCAGCAATTAAGTCTCCAATGGGAAAAGCGGTTTGAGCTGCGCGAGCCGCCTACCGAAGACAAGGTGATCCAGGTCAACTTGGGAAGTCAAGATCACCCCAAGCCTATTTTCATAAGTGAAAGCTTATCACTCATCGAAAAGGAAGAATTGATAATGCTCGTGAAAGAGTATATAGATGTCTTCGCCTGGAGCTATGAAGACATGCCCGGACTTGATCCACAGGTCGCTATGCACCGTCTAAACATCAAGCCCGACGTTAAGCCAGTCAAGCAGCAACAACGTCGGTTCCGCCCAAACATCATGGAGGCTATTGAAGCCGAAGTTCATAAGCTCATTGCTTGTGGCTTCATCCGGGAGGAACAACATCCAGATTGGGTGGCTAACATAGTCCCCGTCCTCAAGAAAAATGGGAAAATACGAATCTGCATCGACTACCGTGATCTCAATACGGCCTGTCCCAAAGATGAATTCCCACTGCCGATCACCGATGTCATGATCGACAACACATGCGGGTTCGAGAGGATGTCTTTTATGGACGGCTTCTCAGGGTACAACCAGATCAAGATGTATCCTGATGACGAGAAGCATACTTCTTTCCGGACGCCATTGGGGGTATACTGCTACACTGTAATGCCTTTCGGATTGAAGAACGCCGGAGCAACCTACCAGCGGGCAATGAGCATGATCTTTCGCGACCATCTCCGAAAGACGGTGGAATGCTATGTTGACGACATTGCCGTCAAAAGCCGCAGCAAAGATGAACATCTTCACGATCTGAGGACGATGTTCAATATAATGCGGGCTCATCAGTTGAAAATGAACCCGACAAAATCCTTTTTAGGAGTATCCAGCGGCAAATTCCTCGGGTTCATAATCACATCAAAAGGGATCCATCTGGACCCAGACAAAGTCAAAGCCATACAGGACATGCATCCACCGAGGAACCTCAAAGAGCTCCGAGGTTTGCAAGGCAGATTAGCCTACATCAGAAGATTCATAGCAAATCTTTCGGGCCGTTGCCAGCCCTTTACCCATCTCATGAAAAAGGGTACTGCCTTCATATGGGACCAAGCCTGTCAAGAAGCTTATGAAGACATTAAGAGGTATCTTACAAAACCTCCGGTCTTAGTGGCCCCTACATCAGGGAAACCATTCCTGCTTTATGTAAAAGCCCTGGATTATTCCCTCGGCGCCCTCCTCGCTCAGAAGGACGACAATGGCCATGAGCAGGCCATTTATTATCTGAGCAGGACTCTCATAGGAGCGGAATCTCGCTACAATCCTGTTGAGAAAGAGTGTTTAGCACTCGTCTTTGCCGTTCAGAAGACACGGCATTATTTGGTTGGCCAGACCATACATGTCATCTCCAGGGTGAATCCTTTACGTCTTCTTATGACGAAGCCAGGGTCACTAAATTCAAGATTGGCTAAATGAGCACTTCTGCTGTCTCAATACGACATGACCTTTATTCCTCAGAAGGCGGTCAAAGGCCAAGCCCTTGCAGAATTCTTGGCTGCGCATCCAGTTCCGGAGCATTCAAAACTCCACGAAGACATCCCTGATGAAGTCTTCGAGTCCAACGCAACTTCAGTAGAGGAAGTATGGCAGATGTTCTTCGACGGAGCATCACGGATGGGCCCCAAAGGAAAGATTATTGCCGGAGTGGGGGTTGTGTTCATCTCCCCACAGGATCATATCCTTCCCAGAGCGTTCTCCTTGACAGAATCATGCTCTAATAATGTAGCGGAATACAATGCCCTGCTCATTGGCCTCCAGCTCGCCCATGGAATGGGGGTACGCTACCTTGAAGCTTATGGCGATTCAAAGCTGATCATAAATCAGGTTAAAGGCGAATACGAGGTCCGCCATGAAGACTTGGTGCCTTATTATCATACAGCCATCGAATTGGCTAACTTATTTGAAGGCTTCTACATCGGGCATGTGTCTCGATCTCAGAATACCAAGGCGGATGCTCTCGCTGCATTAGCGACAACGCTAGCCTTGCCAGCCGACACCGAGTATCACCTCACAGTCGCAACCCGGCATCTCGTATGCTCCAAGCATATGCTAAAGACCCAAGAAGTCTATAATGTCTCCATGGATCTTGAGCCGAGGGATTGGCGCTTCCCTTTCATTGACTATGCTCTACACGGTCTGCTTCCAGACGATCCCAAAGAAGCAGCGTCCATCAGACGAAGGTCGCTTCGTTTCTACTTTGATCCCACTTTGAAGACACTCTATCGTCGTTCATATGACGGTGTCCTCCTCCGCTGTCTCTCTCATTCAGAGGCACAGGAAGTGCTTAAAGAAGCACATGATGGTATTTGCGGAGCTCACCAGCCGGGTCCAAAGCTTAAAGACAGGCTGCACAGACTTGGGTACTACTGGCCGACCATGATGGCCGATGCCACCCAATATGCACGAAGGTGTAAGGCGTGCCAGGTCCACGCAGACTTCATACACCAACCTTCGGAATTGCTCCACCCTACTGCTGCTTCATGGCCATTTGAAGCATGGGGAATCGATGTCGTAGGGCCAATCAGTCCCTCTTCGGCAAGAGGTCACCGGTTTATCCTGGCAATAACCGATTACTTCTCAAAATGGGCAGAGGCCACACCCTTGGCCGAAGTTAAAACCTCCAATCTGGTTAGCTTCATCAAACACCATGTCATCCATCGATTTGGTGTCCCCAGGCGGATCATCCACGACAATGGTCCTCAATTCGTAAGCCAAGGATTCTATCGGTTCTGCGATAAATACCGAATTCAGAATATGGCTTCAACAGCTTACAATCCTGCCGCCAATGGTTTAGCAGAAGCATTCAACAAGACAATCATCAAGCTGCTCAAGAAGTTTGTCTCTTCGAACAAGCGAGATTGGGACGAAAAGCTCGGTGAATGCCTTTGGGCCTACCGGACTACGGTTCGGACACCGACAGGCAATACGCCTTTCTCCCTGGTATATGGGTGCGAAGCGGTCATCCCACTAGAAATCCAGATGCCATCATTACGGGTAGCCTTGACTACTAGGATGACATCAGAAGACAATGATCGCCTGCGTCTTCAAGAGCTCGAAGCCCTAGACGAGAAGCGGCTGCAAGCTCAGCAACACATCGAGCTATATCAGGCCCGGATGTCAAAAGCCTTCAATAAGAAGGTCAAGCAGAGAGTCTTCCACAAAGGAGACCTAGTCTTAGCCGTCAGACGACCGATGATTATGACGCACAAGACCAAAGGCAAATTTCAGCCTAAATGGGAAGGACCGTTTGTAATAGAGACAGTCTATTCAAACGGAGCATACCGCCTTACAACTGCAGATGGCGACCTCCTCATGATGCCGATCAATGGCAAATTCTTAAAGAAGTATTATCCTTAAATCAAGGATCTTGCTCTCGATCAAGTTAACATTACACCTCTGATCGAGATCCGCGCGTCCGGAATGCGCACAAAGAGAGCCTCTCTCTTTCTCCAAGCATGTCAAACCTATTGATAGCTGGGGGTTTGCTTAAAATCCCAAGGGACCTGCTCCCACTTGATTCCCTCTCCAAAATCACCTACCAATTCTCATCCATAGAATGGTAGGACCACATATATTCCGCTGTTACGTTAACATTAAACCTATGACAGCAATCCCCTCGTTTCTCTCCGAGAAAATGAGACCTCCAAAATCACTTACCAGTTCTCATCCATAGAATGGTAGGCCCACATATATTTCGCTGTTACGTTAACACTAAACCTATGACAGCGATTCCCTCGTTTCTCCCCGTGAAAACGAGACTATTCCCAAACTCCATTGCTATTGAGCTTAGTGGCGTCTCAATTGGTTACGTCATTGCGACCTCTGAACCAGTAGACAGCTAAGTCTCGATCCCGAGCCCTGTTGACATTTACAAAAGACAGGTCTCGATACTCGTTGACATTTACAAAAGACGAGTATCACCTATTGATTGAAGCTTGGTGGCTTCTCAACCAGTTACGTCATTGCGACCTCTGAACTGGCAGATAGCCAAGCCTCATCTACCATTGAGCTTAGTGGCGTCTCAATTGGTTACGTCATTGCGACCTCTGAACCAGTAGACAGCTAAGTCTCGATCCCGAGCCCTGTTGACATTTACAAAAGACAGGTCTCGATACTCGTTGACATTTACAAAAGACGAGTATCACCTATTGATTGAAGCTTGGTGGCTTCTCAACCAGTTACGTCATTGCGACCTCTGAACTGGCAGATAGCCAAGCCTCATCTACCATTGAGCTTAGTGGCGTCTCAATTGGTTACGTCATTGCGACCTCTGAACCAGTAGACAGCTAAGTCTCGATCCCGAGCCCTGTTGACATTTACAAAAGACAGGTCTCGATACTCGTTGACATTTACAAAAGACGAGTATCACCTATTGATTGAAGCTTGGTGGCTTCTCAACCAGTTACGTCATTGCGACCTCTGAACTGGCAGATAGCCAAGTTTCATCTACCATTGAGCTTGGCAACATCTCAATTGGTTATGTCATTGCGACCTCTGAACCAGTAGACAGCTAAGTCTCGATCCCGAGCCCTGTTGACATTTACAAAAGACAGGTCTCGATACTCGTTGACATTTACAAAAGACGAGTATCACCTATTGATTGAAGCTTGGTGGCTTCTCAACCAGTTACGTCATTGCGACCTCTGAACTGGCAGATAGCCAAGTTTCATCTACCATTGAGCTTGGCAACATCTCATTGGTTATGTCATTGCGACCTCTGAACCAACAGACAGCCATGCCTCGTTATCCAAACAAACAACAGACGACAAAAGAAAAATCTTTCTATTAATCCAGAAGGAGGGGATACATGGAGGAGCCTATAGGCGTACATGATAAGATCGGATCCGATCTCCGAGCGAAGCTAGCCGCGTCCTCCTGTCATCTTCAGCCTGGGCCAGCGCCTGTGATCTTAGCTCCGCCGCATCGAAGTCCACCGCCTGAGCCAGACGAGCCTCGGTCTCCGCCAAAGTCGCTCTCTGTGATGACTTCCGCTCCGCCAGTTCCTCACTTCGAGCCCTGAGCTGCTTAAGCCGCGCAGACTCTTCATGACGCATCTGTGTAGCCTTCGACAAGAGGAGATTTGCCTTTCGGATCATCTCTTCAGCCCTCTTAATCTTATCTTCAGCGTCAAGAAGAGCACTGTTGGAAGCATCAATTGCACTCCCAACCTCTGCTTCCTCTGCCTCCAAGGACCTCAAGTCAGAGGAGATAGCCTCAACAGCCTCTTGAGCAGCGAGCTGAGCCTCGCGCTTCTGGGCGACAAGACGTGCGAGCCGTTCATCAGCCAAAGACGCTGCGTCGGAACGATGGAAATGGCGCCATTCCTCCACGTCCTTCTCAAGGTCATCCACCAGGAGCTCCAGAGCAGTAGCTTGATGGTACCCCTCAAAGTCCCGAATACACTCAATGCCACGGGAGAGAACCATCTTCAGCTTCGAAAATGGCACAGGCGAGCCCTTCAAGACTAGACCGATAGTCTGCTCCAAACTGTTATAGAAGCTGTCGACCAGATTACCGATAAAGTCATTCTCAGCTTCATCAACCCTTGAGACAACCTCGGAGCAATCTATCAACCTAGTCGACACCACCGCGGAAGAAGAAGCGGGAACATCGACAGCAGCAGGACAAGCCAAAGGTGACCTCGGCGGAGTCCTCAGCGACACAAGCACGCCAGCCACCGCGGAGGTAGGACTGGCCACCACCTCCTGAGCAGCAGGCTCAACTACCAGCGTCGGGGAGGTAGGGCTCACAATCACCCTCAGTGCCGTATTCGGCAAAACAGTCTGCACCTCACTCGTTGATGTGACTGGAAGTGAGGGTACCTCCGGGACTGCCGCCTCTTCGACCTCAAGGCCCTCCGCTGGTTTGGGCTGATAAAAAGGCAGGTCGCCATACAGCGCGTCTAACACAGCTGCGTCTGCCCCGGTCGAAGCGCTCATATCACCCTTTGACCCTTCAGGAAGACCCTCCGCTTCTTTCGAAGCTGATGCACCTTGGGGACGAATGCCTGTAACAAAACCAAGGTCAAAAAGGAGACGCAACAAATAGGCGAGGATCAGGAGATCTTAGTCTTACCAAAGGCCGATGTCACCTCGTCAGCCGCATCGGAATCCAGGGGTCCCATCGGAAAGTTCTTACCAGACTCAACGCGGATGGCCGGCCCACTCGCCGATTCCTCCGCAGACCACCCGGCAGAGCTGGATGCCATAGGACTTCCTCTAGAAGTCCCAGCGCCCGAAGGGCCAATACCGGCCGCATGACCTCCAGACTCCTCCGAGCGAGCAAAGGAACCAGCTGCACTTCTATAAGTGAACAGGGGATCGTAGTGTTCCCCTTGCTCTCCAACTGCCTCAGCTCCTGCAACAAAAAGCAAATGATGAGTTATTCAAAGTGCGCTGAAGGCATATTAGATGGGGGCCAATCTTACCAGTAGTCGGTTCAGCAACCGACGGCTCAGCCACTAATGGAGCAGCAGAAGGAAGCACAGTAGAGGGTTCGCCCTCTACCACAATTGTAGGAGCATGGCGACGGGGCCTCTTCGCCGACGACTTCCTACGGGATCCACTCCCACGCTTCCTTTTGAAGTGGACCTCAGAGTCCTCTTCCTCCACTTCTTCCACATGCTGTGGGGGAGCTGCCCCCACTACACCAGAGCCGGCTTCACGAGCACCAGCTTCGGGGGCATCGGGCCTTGTCTCTGCCTCGAAGCGCGGGCTCTCTGCATCAGAAGCCTCGCTATCATCCACAGCGATGAACTCCTCTATGCCAGGGACACGGACTCGCTTGCCCTCCATCTTATCAGAAGCCTTCTGCCTCAGCCGATGGGAAATCAACTTCACACCTGAACTATTGACTTTGAATCCAGGAGGCGTGGAATTCGAAGCTGCATACCATTGGCAGAAACACAGGGTCGTCCATAGGCCGGGATCCCTCAACGGCGTGCGTAGCCACGCTCCAGTGTCATCCGCGGTAAAGAACCGCCAAGCACGAGCCCCATCAATGAGGCTCCCCATGAAAGCCAGGTCCGGATTCGGGTTGCCCACATACAACTGGTCATACCCAAATTGGCGGGCGAACCGGCTCGGGATGTAGGGCTCCATGTAGCAGGTATCCCCACTCCGGTACAGCAGATGCGAGGGCCGGATACAGACCAGCCACTCGAAAACACCCCGACTCATGGGGGACCGACCTGATTCCACATCACGGAATTCCTCGTTGTATCCTGCACCCCGCAGGCGAGGAGAGCAACGGAACAGGCTATAAGCGTCATAGCGACGCACTAACTTACGGGCCTCGGCCACATAAGTTTTCTGCCACAGACAGCCTTCAAAACGACGGAGAAGCGCCGTTTGAACACCCTGAGGTGGGTCTTCCCCAGCTCCAATCAAACTGGGGCAGTGCAAGGCGAACCACGCCATCAAGTAGGTGTACGGTAAACCTACCCTAGGATTGGGCCCGTCACGAGGCAAGACGGCACCCTTCCCTCGCCTTGACGCCATTGGCCTGCAGAAAGCCTCCGTCAGTACACGAAGGCCCCTCTGAATACAACACACCATGGCCGGGAGAAGACCCAGACGGTGGCCATGGACCAAGCGAACGGCAGGCAGCAGCACATTCGGGTGAACAATGTCACCCGAAGAAGAAGGCACGACACACTTCTTTAACCAGATGGTTAAGAAGCCAGCCAGCAACGCCTTGCGAGACATAGGCCGACGGGCCTGATGGTGAAAGCTCCGAAGAACATCACCCTTCTCGAAAGGACCATCATCTTCTGTCACGACGATGTCCTTTTCAGCACGCACCTCCATCCTCGCCAAGATGTCTTCTTCAGCAACTCCGCAATGAGCTGCCTCGGGCACACTAGTCATGTCCGGGAACAAGTAGTTCCCCCAGCTCTTCAAGCTCTTCGAGCTACCTTTGCCACCGGTGTGGATGCTGGAGCAGATGTGCAAATGGCACACCAATTCCCGATATGTCTCGAGCAGAGCAGGCTCCTGTTTCCCCAGAATAGCCAGCTCCGCCTCACAAGGAAAATACTCTTCATATGGAAGAGACCCGAAGGGCAAAGCCGAGATCTCTCGCATCTCATGCAGGGCCATGCCCAACTCACCAACTGGGGTGAAGAAAGTCCCTGAAGCCGGGCAGTACAACTCAAGGATGGCGTAGAAGCACGCCACCTTCATCTCAATGCCGTAGCAGGTCGCCCTGACGGCCTCATAGAGGTTCAACCTCTCTAATTCCCCCTCAAAATGATTGAGGATATAATTGGTCAACTCCGCCCACCATGACCTAGGAGGGTGGACCCAACCAGGAGCCCTGAAATCTGTGGCGGGGTAGTTCCCGTCAACTTCGCAGAACTGAGTGCCAAAGGTCGGCGCCGCAGCTGGATTCTCTCCTACTAGAAGGTCCCTCGCCACCTTCCCAGGGTATAGCCCTATTATGCTACAAGGATAGCCCGCCCCCGAATAGCCGGTCTGGAATGTCAACCTCCCGACACTTACAGATTCAGCATTTAGGCTCACGCCCCACGCCATCTTCCGAGCCTGAGTCACGCTCGCGAAGGAAGACAAAGCGAAATGCCGCTTAGTAGACGGGAGATAGAATCTCTCGCCGTCCAACTGGAAGATCCACTGGCCTTCACCGGCCTGTAGCTGGCGATCGGGATCAGGTGCAGCATCCCCGAACATGAAGTCAGGCTTTTTGTAAGCCTGACGGTCGATATCTTCAAACGGAGCCGTAGTCAAAATGCTCCGCATGGCCTGCGGGCCACCACTCTGAATGAGCGTATCCCGTACAAGGGGGCTCGGCTCACTGAACAAGGAAGCCTGCCCGATGAACTGCAAGCTGATGCTCCCTGCTCGACTCGTTAAGCCAAATAGACTGTTCTGGAGGCCGGAGGCGTGATGCACTGCAAAAACAAAAAAAGAAAATGAACTATGATTAGTTCACCAATCAAATCGACGCGAAGACACAAAAATTCGCTAAGGCATAGCCTCGCCCAGTAAGCAGGGACAGCGGGATAATAGCTTTGATAAAAAGCTTCGCTTCACAGATAAGACTGCATCTTTGCAGGAAGTGGCATGGCCCTAAGGGCTGGCGTCATCAAAAGGACGATAGGGATAACAGTTACCCTTCGTGGCCACGACTGAAGGCACGCGACCCATATCCTGTTCCTCAACAGGATGATGATTGCCCAAGCAATGGCTTCCTATGGAAGCCCAAGAGAAGAACTGTTCAGTTCTTACTTCCCTGGTGCAAGCAAAATAGGGAAGTTAAGGGAAACGAGTTCCCTGATAAGGACAGATCATATTCGATCGTCCTAATAGCCGAGTATCGACTCCAAAGGATGAAGACCACTCTCTAATCAGATTAGAGAGTCTCTTACCAGCAATCGGTCGCTCAATGAACGGAGGAGCGCCCTCCGCTGCAGAAGTCGCTGCTTCCTTTTCCGCTCGTCTCTTGGGCGCCATTGAAGAATTACAGGAGTTTTTGAACTCTTGAAAAAGGAAGAAGAAGAAGAGTCAAGTACTCTGGAAAATTCAAAGAGAAATGATGATTTTCTCTCAGCCCGATCGGGCTTTTATAGGCCAATCAGCGCCTGAATCAAGGCCTCGAAAAAGGGCACATGCCGCCGTTTCAAATTAATTCAAAACAGTGCCCGAAGCGCCTGAGACGCTTTCTCAAAAGCGACGGTTCAATCCCACTAAGGGGTTAACTCCGCACAAGAGCAAAGTGCGGACTTCGCGCAATCCTTCAAGGACTTAACCGAAAGGTTTGAATTAGCCCTCTAAAGAGGCGCTGACGTGACAGCCTCGCAAAGATCATTCAAAAGGAAGGGCTATGCCCGTGCGCAGTTTAGCCCAGCAATGGCCAAACTCTCAGTGAAGCAAGCAAAAATCAAATGATCAGACAAAGAACTTTCATTGATCTAAAAGTAAAGATACATTTGATATTACATCAAAGTTGTGTTTCATACAACACACCAAGTTGCCTAGCAAGGCCATTTGCATAAAAGGCATACAAGCGGTTTTATCTGCTTCCAGACCAGATCAACTGGACACGAAAGGCCTTCCTCCTGCACAAGGCTGTAACCAGTTCTGCCACCGGGACACGGTCATTTTTCTCCACAAAATGGCGGGTCTTATCAGGCCATTTTTTTTTGAAGCCTGGCAATAAAAGCTTATCGCCGCCAACACGTCAGATCACCTATAATGGGAACTAGTTTTGATGCTAGTGATCTGACGGGTGTGAGGCCCACTCCCCTGAAGTGGATCGTCCCCGACGAAGGCCACCAAAGTTGAAAGTCGGCAACCAGCCTCACCTCAGATCGAATCATCTCGGATAAGAGGCTGCCAACAGCCTCTGGGACGCGCACCCGCTGCCCCGAATTGTTCCTCCTGCTTAAAAGTAAAGCTTCAACCGGGAAGCATAAGGCAATTTTATGGCTTCTTCCATCAAGTCACCAGACTGGCAAGCATAGCTCACTGCAAGGCAAATTGGAGTAAGTTAGCAGTCAAGCACAAAAACATTAAGTCAGATTCTTCAGCGGCAAAGTAATCCGACTTCAGTCAAAGCAGAGGATAAGCCTCGCCTGCACAGCAACCAGGGGCTGGCTCAGCAAACGCCAAGTCCTAGCCTCGCCTATACGGCAAAGTCAGACTGATCTTGTGAAGAACAGTCTCAACCTCACCAATATGGCAAGACTGGCTCAACTATTGAAGAAGCCAAGTCCCAAGTCCTGCCTGCGCAGCGGACTTAACAAGCAATGATCTTTCACTGATCAAACCAAGATGATAGCTCCACAGAAAGCTATGATGAGATCCTTCTCTGCAGCAGCCAATTGCAAGATGAAGAACAAGGGAAGCTAATCCCTGAAGCGAGCTGCCAAAGCTAAATCAAGGGAGATGAGTTCCCTAAAAGCAGTGAAGTCTTTGAATGATCAAGACTTACTGGTCCTTGGCCGGTTAGACAACCAGAGTGGGCTTTCCCACTAATTCAGAGATCTGAGTATATCTCTCAACAAGAGAGAAGAGAAGAAGAAAGGCAAGGCACTTCTCTTCAGAGGACCTCAAGTGTCCTATTTATAGGCCCCATGGCCTGAGCGCAACCACATCAAAGCGTGGAGGCACGAGCGCATTGAAGGCATTCATCACGCCTTGATTACAGGGACGGTTTCCATTGGAACCGTACAAGGAGAAAACGTCTCCCTCATAAAAGGCACTCATGGCGCCTTGAATAAAGGGAATATCCTCCCTTGGAAACGTGCAAATCGGAGAACATCTCTCTCGATTGGCGCGAAAGAAGGAATGATCCTCCTCGTAACCAGCCCATGGCAGTTGGTCTCGGAAAAGCAAGGAGAGTTCCTCAGCGAACTTATCCAGACGCGGAGCTACCCGCACGCAAACGCGAAGCGACTTGCGGATCTGCACAATTCTTCGGCGAATTCATCCCAAAGCAGGATTGGAAGCGAAGCTGAATTCAATCATCATGGCGATGTTCATACTACATCCGCCATCACAGCAGTTCAAAGTGTTTCGAAGTCTGGGCTATTGCAGACTTTCGAAAACTTTGAAGGGGGTCTTGTTGACACTTAAAAAAGACAAGATTCTCATTGGTCCGAACGATGTCTAAACTTGTTGACATTTACAAAAGACAAGGGACAGACGAGCTGAAGACCAGTTTTCACCCACCTCCAAGGGACAAAGAAGCGATTTGGACTCCACTGATCCAGCAAGCAGAACAGTGAACCCGGATTGTTTCTAAACAGACCTCAGCAGGTCTAAGATGCTAGCATTTAGCATTACTTTAGCCCAAGGAGATAGCCTCGCCTGCGAGGCTAGCATCATCCAGAGCATCGCCAGGAAGCTAACTGACAGCTTCGCCGAAAAGCCTCTTTTCGGACTTCGCTAGGAATTGCCTCTAGCTCCGTTATGAGCTTCAAAGCGGGCAGCTCCGCTATCAGCCTGTTATGATCAACCTTTGACCAATCAAATCTCCTGATGAGATCGGATTCAAGCAAATCAAATCCAATCAGGATTCAAATATGGCAGGTGATTGCCGCAATCTCTTGACTCTCTTGAAACGAGTAAGAGGATCAAGGAGAATCTCCCAATAATATGGAAAGGATCAAAATAGATCAACCGACTTGCCATTTTCTAGCTCCGCGGAAGCTATTCTAGCCTCGCAGCAAGGCTACTTTCCAGATTCAAACAGATTCGGTTCAATCTGTTTCCATATCTTCAAGGGGACGATTATACCCTTGCTCTCCCTATAAATAACCCGCCAGGGGTACGGAGGAGGAGAGGAGATCGCAGAGAAAAAGGAGATCGCAGAGATCGAGGAGGATCATCAATTGATCATCGGCAAGATTGGCGTCTTCTCAAAGATTGGACTTCTTCATCAACGCACCGTGCGTTTTCTAATTCAGAGACCTTCCAAGAGAAATACTTCTCTTTTCAGGGTGGCGATACCCTAACAACCCCTTTTCCTCAAGGAATCTCCGGAACCAGGCGAGAAGGAATTCCTCATAGAAGGCGGTCTTTTGAGAAGTAGCAAGAGGGTTCTACCAACCCTCTATTCTCTGATTCCCCGAACCAGGCGAGAAGGGAATCTCATCGCTCGCATCGTCAAAGGGACAAAGTGGTCGCGCGCTGACCAGACTCCTATCGGCACACTTCTCCAGAATCTCTGAGGGGATCTACTTGTAATCTTTTTTTAAGAATACTTGTAATTTAGCTCCTCAAACTTTTATTTGTAAGTTTTCCCCCTTTGCAAACATAATGGAAAACATCTACTAATTTACTTGTCATGGGTTGATACTTTTGAATACTTTCCAAAAGGGTATACTTAAAATAATTCAAAATAAAATTTCCATCTTACAGAAAGAAAACTAGAATTATCTCTCTCTTCTCTCTCTCTCTCATCTTGTATTATTATTTCTAACTTTTTTCCCACCTTGATGGGAACTTACTCACGTCATTCCCAGTTAGTGACAAGATTGAGTCAATTAACACAAAGTTTCTCTTGCTTATGATATAAGTATCTCATTAATGCCTCTCTTAATGTCGAAGTCAAAAGTAAAAGAGAAATAATGGTGGCCATTCAATGAAGAATCAATAATTTAGCCTGAAGAATTCAATGAATTTTGTCTTTAAATTTCTCCACCATCCATCACGATTCCTTTGTAACATTGAGAAGAGAGAGAGAGAGAGAGAGATTAATGGAGCTTTCAATTTTGAACAAACTTATATTAAGTAGTAGAGTACAGTTTTGACTTGGGCCGTCCTCAGCACTCAAGCCCACTAATAAGTTAATGAAGGTGATATGATTTAATAAATTAATAATAATAATAATAATAATAATAATAATAATAATAATTGTAATTAGTAGGTACGTGGGACACAACCCCATGTGCCATGTTTTAAATCTTGGTCCAGGGCCAGGAGAAATCAAGGGAGGTGATTACAGAGAGGCAAAGGATTAATTGTGGGATGCAACTAAATAAAATTTATTTCTAGGCATTCATTGTTGGTTATATATAAACTATAATAGGGCATTTAATTTAAAGTTTCCAAACTCTTGGTCACGCATCTTTTTTAACTTCTAATAGATTACCACATGAATTATTTCTCAAGGTCCACTGATCTCTAGTTAGGGTTGCCTTTGACCATATAAAAAATAACTTATTTGATTTTCCTCTTACCAAAGAGATTACTTGATTTTGTCCGTGACATCTTCAGCTACGACTTTTTTGGGTCCAGAGATATTGTAGAATACTTGGAGGCTCCTATTTGGTTAAATATAATCAACATCTATCTACTTCTCATTGCACTCATGAATAATTATAATTAAATTGATACCCGCTATCTTTCACCTCCTTTTAAAAAAAGAAAAGAAAAGATGATGGCTTGGCGCAAGCAAAATTTACATTCCAACTGAAAAATCTTATAGCTATAGTACAGTGACACTTGTTATAAAATCATGCTTCGACTATATTGATTATATAGTGTTTTTTTAGACAAACCATGCTCATGACCTGTTTTTTCCTCTTAACATGGGGATGGGGACCCATAATTTGAATTGTCACTATCCAAACTGATCATTTGAACTCCCCTGTCTCCAAGATGTAACTTCTTATTGGATGACACAGAGGAAAGGTAGGTCCAAGTAGCAAAAAGCTCAATAGAGAAATACATGGAGAACTCCATCATTGAGCACCTAGGTCCAAGGGTATCCAAATCTGAAGCAGAGGAGAAGAAAGAAGAAGGGAATCACAAGCAAGCTGTTGACTCTCAAGGATAGGGCCATTAACATGTGAATGGGAAAGTTCATGGGGCTCATTAAATTTATGGCGTAAGTTTTACTTGCACAATCTTCTCGTGTTCTAAATTTGTAACAAATTTGGAATTTGAGGAAAGTCTTGCACACTCTCAATTAATCAAGAAAATGGATTTCACATTTTCGCAATGTGAGAAAGCACTGGGGTCAAAACTCAAAAGCCTGCTTCTCTTGTTGAATGAAAGAGATCTTCTTAGAGGCTGTTTGTTTGGATGTAAAGGCCGTAAAAAGGCCGTAATTCGTAAATGGCTTACAACCTAATTATAACTACGGTATTTGTTTGGACCGTAATTTGTAAAAAACTTAAGCAACTCAATTATCACTGACTTACAACTCAATTACCACTCACTTACAGTTAATTTTGAAGTCATACAAATTTGTATTATTTTTTTATGTTAATATTAATTTTTTTTATAATTTAACATTTTAGTATTTATTTGTAATATTAAAATTTTTAAATCACCAAATAGTTAATTTTGTGATCAATTTTTTCACTTACGACTTACACATTACGACAACCAAACACGTAAAACACAATACACTTTCTCACTTACAACTTTATATTACAAATCAAACACCGTAAAAACTTACATGCATGTAACTCATTTACAACTGTAAAAAAAATTACCAATTATAAATTACAGTCAATTACGACAACCAAACAGACCCTTAATTTTGCGCGAGGTTAAGCTTTTTTGTCCTTTCTCAGAAAAAGAAAAAGAAAAAGAAAGATTGAGCTCTTCTTTCCTTGCTTCTTCTTGAATCCATTTCTGCAAGTAGAGCAAAGTGTTGGAGCTTGAGTATATGCAGGCCCGCAGTATTTGACTTGACGTGGGAGTAGCTTTTTGTTTAGTTCATGCATCTGAATGTTTTGAGCATTTGGGCCAACAACTTGGCCAGCTTACCCCACCAATTTTTATTTTTTATTACAAAAATAATGGCTGCGAAAGCAGGTTAGCCTGTGGGAAACACTCTTTTACCTAACGAGAGAGGCGTTTTTTTGTTTGATTCTCGGTGTTGGCAAACAGAGAGTTAGCTGAGTAACTAGTGAAGTGTGTGTTGGGTTCTTGTCTTTCAAAGAGACGTGCAGAAACAATGGAAGGAAAAACCTCTTGCCTTGATGATGAGATTTTAATGCTGGTGACCTCCATGATCAAAGATCACAACATGAAAATGATGAGCACAAACCCTAACTCAAACTAATTTGATTCCTCTCTCTTTATGGGACTACAACCCTAACCTCTACTAAGTTATGGAAGACTGGCCCAAAGTGTCCCTGTGAGTCAGTAAGCAAACAACTTAGACTATCAATGTGGCCAGTTATCTTGATATGAGTAGCATCAAGCCACCTGATGATAATGAGGGTGATAATGAAGGTGGGTGCCTCTGTGCAGAGAGAGAGAGAGAGAGAGAGAGAGAGAGAGAGAGTAGTTGATGCCAACCAAGTCCCAATGGCCACAAGAAAATTGAAAGCCCATTAAAGATGTCATTCAAGGGCTCCTTTCATTTCAATCTTTATGGATGATAAAAGAAGGGGGGTGGTGGTGGTTTTAAAGCTCAAGAGCAGATGCCTTTCACTGCTCTGCTTTTATGATCATTGTTGCTACATGTAAATATTGCCCCAACTTCCTATGACTCCTTTGACTGCCCCCCAATTATAACTCTTAACACAGTGCTTAATTGCATTAGGTTCCCTTCAAACTATTTTATTTGTCATGGTGTATATAAATATTTTTCAAAAATCAATATCACTCTTTTTAACTCATGTCACCCATGCAACCAAAATGTTGTGTGCACATTGAGTTGAGCTGTTGTTGGTACATATGCATGAGCAGTGTCATCCATCCTATTGGTACACGTAAATCAATGATGCCATTCATTGGAATTAAAATTCAAGGAGGTTAGCATCACCACAGAATTCAAATTGGGATATGGCAAAATTATAACATTAGAAACATTTTTGTCGGTAAAAAGAAAGACCCCATTGAAAAACATACAAATATTGAATAGTCAGAGAGCCTAAATCTGTAAGAGAATAACTAAGGAAATAAAGAAATTTTATAACACAGTTGATCAGAAGACATGAAAGTTCAATATTGGATGTTTTTGGTGAAGAAAGAATAAGCAAACATAACCTCACTAGATATAGTGTTTTGCAGATCTACTAGTATTCGCAGATGATGACAGTGGAGCAACATAAAAGAAAACAGAGTTTCTCTAAATTCATGATATAAGTGGGCCTTTATCAAATCACTCCTCTTACTGATTGCTGGATCATATTACTAAGCAGTAAAAAAAAAAAAAATCAACAGGCACCACCAATTTAAGCTGAAAACTACTAATAGAGGAGCAGCATGAAGTATGTCATATTCCCTACATACATTTTAAACAACATGTAAACATTTTAACTACAAGATAAGAATGATTTGGAGAAACAATATTATCTGTAGCTTGCTATATCAAGTCTTCAAGTAAAAATTATGCATTCAGATATTAGAAGGAAAGAAAGAAGCAGAACAGAACATAATATCATTTATACCAACTGACCTGAAATATAAAATTTTTGCACCAATAAACAATATCACCTCCACATCTTGAGTTGTTCATGACAATAGAAGCTGCCGGGCATATTATCAGCTGATTGAGGCTACATAGTGTTCACAATTGTGGTAACAAGTACAGAAAGTTAAGCATATTCAGAATTTAAAGGAAAAAAGAATTCAAATGTATTATTCAAGGCACGATCTCAGCATTTAACAATTCAATGATATTTTGAGTTCTTCCATAGAACATTCACAAGTGAAACTAAAGAGATACACTTTCACTAATTCAAAATACAACAGGTAAAAGGAAATTATTCGGCAAATACATTTGTGACAAGGCAGGTGGCCTCAGAAAAAGAGAGAGAGACTACGTCGTGGCTGTAGACAACAATAAAGTGAACAAAATTGTCGTGCTTCCGGTTCTCACGTAATGAGATGCCAATAGCTGATGTTGGTGATATAAAGGTCTATTCAATAATTCTAAATCACTAGCCATAAAAGAATTTCATAGATATGAACAAGAAACGAACAGAATGACGAACAACAAACCATAGAAGCCCAGTATATCTACAAACTACCAATAGAATAATACGGATGATAATTGGACAACAAAAAGTGCATTACATGTATGCCAACATGTAAGAAATTTCCTCATCTTCCAGGAAATATATAATTCAAGTGATGGCAGGACTTGCTAACTATTGAAACATGTGTGACATTCATGTCTCAAAGTACATGTTCTGATTTGTGTTTAACCAGCAGACACTTCTTCAAAAGTATTTATAAACTTTCACACTGATACCACCCTCAACTACCTCCAGCTTTACACAGCTGTCTACTGCTCTCCGTTTCTGAGACTAGCCCACCCGTCTAACTACTTTCAAGCAACCTGCCATTGATGCGGCCTGCCTCTTTTCGCCATTGTTCCCGGAAGCGGGGAAACCTCTGCATCAAAGCTTTCAAGCCAGTAGTTAATATTCTTGATGGCATTTGACCATCAAAAGTTTCAAAAGGGACTTCAAATTGGTCCCAGAGTTACCCATCCCATCCATGCATATGTCAAAGATGCTAAGACACAAAAGATTCTAGCACAGGAAGAACTCGTACCAGTATCTCAGTTTTAATTCAAACATGAACATCATGATTCACACTCCATGTTCTTGGAAATATTTACCATCTGAAAAGTTGCCAACTGCTTGCAACTCTTTAAACAAGTCTGAGCACATTAAGTTGCCCAAGCTCATACAAAAGCAAGGATCCCTTTCGAAGGTGAATAGTGAAGGCATTTGTTGCTTGAACATTTGTCTGCTAGTGGACAAATGATATCCGTCTCCACAGACAAAAAAGGTTAGTAAGATTCTTGGCATGGCTCCAGATGTCGTGGTAACAATACACTCAAATTGATAACAATAGATGATAGTTTGCATTACCGGGAGAAAGCACTAACAAATAAAGCACTAGTCTGGTCACATCCATTGCTTTAGCTCTTAGAAAGGCAGCCAAAAACCTAGCAGGGCTTCAAGCTCTTGGGATGTCTTTCAAACAATGCGTATATAACGCACATATTACTGATGTATGCAGGAACAAATGCTTTTGAAACTGTACATGTGATGTGAAACTATACGTGTGCGAAAATCAATAATAATAAACTCAATGTAACGCTTCACCAATATGAAATGATCGTTGGTAAGAAAGGTAGAAAACTAACAATATTGACTATTAGATGATTAAACATGCATATGTATTGATCTATTGCAAATTAAGAACTGACACTATTTATGTTATGCAGGTACTGTTCTACAGGCAATAACGAAGTTATGGATTAATTAGATAGCAGAATCGCACAACTCACATTTAATAGTGGACAACACTCAATGTAATAATACTGAGAGATGTAATATCTGAGAATCATGTTTGATCTCAGTGTCTTGTTGTTATAGATACATAGCTCTTGTCGTCACGGTTGCAATGCTTCGAAAATTACGTGAATCAGAATCCAAACGGTGAGATATGACCTGAAAATCAAATCCTATGCTTTAACGAGTCTGTTTTTGTCTTAGCAGCTCTGTACTGCTGCTATTGGATCCAAGTGGCACTATAGCAAAGCGGGTCAGATGGATTTTGAATTTGAATCGGATTTGAATTGTTGGCGGATTGGGTTGGAGTTTGAATCCGAATTGAACTCCAACTTGATTTGTGATGGCGGTTGTGTTGTGTGACGTGGCAATGAAGCATGGCGGCGGTGACAGTTTGGTGGCAGCTGGCGACGTTGAATGGCGGTGCTCGGCCGGAGCATGAGGACGAGGACAAGGATGGCAATTGGCACGCGCGTGGTGGAGGTGCTCAGCCTGGGTACTATTGTGGCGCTCAAGCGGGGCAAGGATCCACGCGAGTGGTAGAGCGAGGACGAGGCGGCGAAGTCGGGGTTGTTGGCGTCGCTGTCAAGGTGGTAATGATGGGTGCGTGGGTGAGGAACTGTGACGGAAGAGAGTGGGGAGAGAGAGCTATTGTCGTGGCAGATGGATGAGGCAACAGAGAGAGAAGGTTGTGGAGGGGTTGGCGGTGCACGCGGGAAGAGAGAGGCAAAGGTTGCTAGGATTAGAGTTAAAAAGAGAGTGAGGGAGCGAGAGAAGAGAAGTAACCAATAAATCAATTAGGACATCTCACCACTAATTGAGTGATTAGGATATCCTACCACTAGCAGAATTAGGATTGAGAAATTCAATAATCAAACTCAATTGAGAGTGAGGAAACTTTCATTGATTGTATATTTTCCAATAGAATACACGAGGGCCTTTATATATGCTACAAAAATTGTACTCTCCTAGTTATAATTGAAATAGAAATACTAATCCTAAAAGAAATTGAAAATCTAAAAGAAAGCAAAAATATATGAAAAGAAAACTACTAATCCTACTACAACTCTGATTACTACTCCAATATATAAAATAAAAATCATATTACTACTCTAATTACAAAATCTTCTTCTAGAATGAAATAGCCAAGATTCTCTTGAGTCTTTTTGATACGCGCGCCATTTTTTGAACTTGGACTTTGGTGGCGGTGTCAGCTCCATGATGTCCGCATCAATGAGACTAGTCACTAATGATCTATATAAGGAGGCCAATTAACTGTTCTCCACTATCCTAATGACAATCCCCATGTATAACCCTCTAAAAGACAGCTTGTTTAAATTTGAAAGAACATGAAAGTATGAGTCTGATAAATAGATGCTCACTGACATGAAAGAAGCTTTCTCCAATTTTTCCAACACGAGGTCATCTGTCTGCTGTGATCCTTCCTTAGAGGAAATGGTGCTTTGAAGGAGGTAAGCGGAAGGAAGCAGCACTATCTAAAAATTAGTTGCAGGCTGGCACCCAGATTTCCGTTACTGCCAAGGCAGCTGTAGTGCCACAAAGTCATAAGCTAGTGAATCAAATTGCTAACTATTTGATATGAATCTCTAAAGAAAAAAATGACAAGTGGAATTTTGAAGGCAGAAAAACAGCAAAGCCTCCTCAATTACATTGAACAGAGACAGAAACGGAAAAGGGAACTCAAGGTACTTCCTAGATGAAATTACCTACATGAAATTGCATCTGTCACCTTCCACTTACTACTAATGAGCTGTCTAATTGCCACTACACGTCAACACCTAAACGGTGCAAGAGTTGGATATCACAATGGAATATAATCTGAAAAATGTTATATTCCCAGGTCATCAATTTTGGTAGTTAACTGAACAAAATGAGTGAAGACTTTTTAATATGCTTAAGGTAGAATCACATAAAGATTGATCATAAAAAGACAATGCCAGTGAATCTTAATGAGTCATTTAAACGCAAATATTTCCTAGTCTGTCAAATTAAGAATAAATATATACCCACACATGACAGTAACGACGTGATGATAACTTGGTAGTTTGCTCTGTCATTCAAAGGGCAGTAAAAATTATTGTCGTAAGCAATAACACTAACGGCCCGTAGCAGTACAGATGCACAATTACAACACGTAAATCTAGCATTCTCACTTTGGCTCTTAAGTACAATGTAACTAGAAGGAAATCTTCTTTAAATAATGAAAATACACAACTAGAAAAATTGCATAAATATATCATCTCAGATATAAATACTAAGCCTTGTAAGTAGAAATGACCGTATATGAACAAGTGTCATGAACAGATGCAGGTCATAGATTTGAAAAATCAGAGCTTATCAAATGTCAAGTGATTCATCAAATCATTAAAAATATTCTAATCTTAGTTTAAGTTTAAACTTTGACATTTTCTGACTTAACATTTCTCATAACAAAAGCAACACAAGTCAAAGAAGTTCATGGGCTAGCTCCTCTTGGAGTGTTAGCCTCGCAGTAGGTTAGCTCCGCTTGGAGCTTCAACTCGCGGCAGGCTAAGCTTCAGGTCATTTTACTGTTTCATCCCGAGCGGGATTAGTGGGTTAACCCCCCACTACTTTAGTGGGATAAATGCCCGCTTTAAGTGGGCGGTTATAACCCACTATTTCCATTAAGTGGAGATATTTTAAGAGGATTGTGCCTCTAAAAACAAGCCAGAACGGCTGTCATAGTTTCTCAAGAAGTTGTCTAGGCTCACGCAGAGCCTATTTTAGCCCCACGCCTGAGACTCAAAAAGCTGTTTAATCAGCCATTATTGTTTTTTAGGGGGCGGTTACCCCTATGAGGCCTATAAATAGCCTATTAGCAGGCTAGGCCAAGAGACAAAGAGGAACAAACGAGAGGAACACGAGAAGAAAGCTAAGAAATAGGCATCGAGAAGAGAATCACTATCTAACTTCCAAAAATTCAGAGAATACTTCTTTTCAAGGATAATCTATGGGTTCTAATACCCTAAAACTTCTAATCTCAAGAAATTTCTAGAACCAGGCGAGAAAGAATTCCTAGCAGAAGATTCGACGACTCATCGCTCGCAACGTCAAGGGGATAAAGTGGTCGCGCGCTGATCAGACTCCACGGCACACTTCCCCAGAATCTTGGTAGAAAATACTTGTAATTTTCTCTCTTTTTACTTGTAATTTTCTACACACTTTTGAGTTTTTCCTACTAATTTTCAATGAAAATAATGAGCAATGCAATAATGATTACTAAATAAGCTAACAAAAAAAGCAACCTGAATCGCACAACATATCTCATAAGCTAACATAAATCTTTCTGTAAATCATTAAATGCAATATAAGCACAAAGATATAGAGAGAAAAAATTCAAAAGAACTTAATTATAAATTAAACAGACAGAACATTTATAAAAAGAGAGCAAGGTGATCATACAACAACAGAAAATTTATAAATAGAGAGTAGGACAATCGTGCGTAGTTAGATCATGAAGAGAAACAAAATCCTAAAAAACATGCTTTATTCGAGAGAGATCATCTTAATATATAGAGAATACAAACGGGTATTGGGTTATGAGCAATGTAAAGTCAATAACTCAATAAACTTATTATCTAAACTAACACTCTCCCTCAAGGTGGAGCATAGATATCTAACATACCCAGCTTATTACATAAGTTAGAAAATATCTGGGGTGAGATAACTTTGGTAAGAAGATCTACTAACTGCTTCGAAAAAGGGGTGAACTGGAAAGTAATCACCTTCTTGGTCCAAACATCTCTAATGAAATGACAGTCAGCCTTAATGTGCTTGATTCTTTCATGGAATACAAGATTATGAGTAATATATATAGCAGACTGATCATCACAATGCATAGGCATTGGTCCAAGCTGTCTAAAATCACGCTCCACCAGTAAATTCGTTAACCAAACCATCTCACATACAATATGAGCTATGACTCTAGAGCGAGATACAACATGTTGCTTTTTACTCCCCAAGTCACAATATTTCCTCCAACAAAAGTCTCTTCGGTCACGGCATAACCTGAATTAGAGTATCCAGAAATGCGTACATGTTCATATTTTCTGCGCACCAAGCCTTTTCCTAGACAACCCTTGATATGAGCCAAAATCCTTAGCGCAGCTGACCAATGAGCCTCTCTAAGCTGATGCATGAACCTACTCAGTACACCACCAACAACAAAATTATATCTGCCTTAGTAATAATGAGATAAATCAACTTCTCAATCAATCTCCTATAACTTTCTGGATCATCAAGTGTGTGACTGTTATCAAATTATAAGTTCACATTGGCTTTCATTGGAGTGCTAGTAAGCTTGCATCCCAAAAGTCATGTTTTCTCCAAAAGATCCAAAACATACTTTCGTTGAGAAATAAGTATATTATGTTTTTGATGTGCAACTTCAATTTTCAGAAAGTATTTAGGCCTCATGTCCTTGGTCACAAAATGACGCTTAAGATACTCATTGGTCTCCAATAGCCCAGCTAAATAATTGCCAGTTAGCAAAATATTATCAACATATACTGCCAGAACTATAATGCCAGACTTTGTGCCGAACAAAGATAGAATGATCTGAGTGACACTGGTGAAAATCAATGCTAGAGATGGCAATGATGAACTTCTCAAACCACGCTCGTGGACTCTTCTTGAGGTCATAGATAGCCTTCTAGAGACGATAGACTTTATTCTCCCCTAAGCAATATAACCTAGAGGTTGCTCCACATACACTTCCTCCTGAAGATCCATATATAAGAAACAATCTTTACATTCAGCTGGAACAAGAACCATGACAAGTTAACATCAATAAAGAAAAAATTCTGATAGAATTCATCCGAACAACTTGAGAGAATGTCTCAAAATAATCGATGCATCACCTGAGTGTAACCTTGGCCATGACTCTGGCCTTATATCGATCCATCGATCCATCTGGGTGAAACTTTAAGGTATAGACCCAGCGACATCCCACAACAATATTTGTGGGTGCCGAAATTAACTCCCAAGTTCCTCGAGAAACAAGAGCACCATCTCTTCATCCATGGCTTGCTTCTAAGCAGGTACCAATAAAGACTCCTCACAAGATTTGTGTATATACTCAAAAGACACAGATAGAGCAAACTGACGAAAAGTGGAGTTAAGATGATCATAAAAATGAACTTTGAAATAGGATGATTAGTGTAAGACCGGTTACCTTTACGAAGGGCAATTGGGATATCAAAGGCAGAGGAAGATGCTGATGGTTGAGGAGGAGTACCGTCTATAAGAGAGGGGTCAGGTGGAGCTGGTTTAGAGGTAGGAACCGTTTGACGATAAGTGTAGACATATTTGAAATCCCGAACCAGTTTTAATGCAAGTGGCTTCGAAGTGTGTACCTGTGGCACGGGAAAAAATTAGCAGAAGCAGGTGTAAGCAATGGCACAGATAATGAAAGAGGAATAGTTTCAAAGGTTGTAACAGGATGCTGTAGGGAGAAATATGGAACAGACTCGAAGAATGTGACATCTGCAGACAAAAAATATTTCCTAATGAAAGTATTTAACACTGATATCCCTTTTAAGTTCTAGAATACCCAACGAAGACACACTTAATAGATCGAGGAGAAAGTTATCTAACCTAGGAGATAAGTCTTGAACAAAACAAATACACTCAAAAACAACGCAGTCATGGAGAAGACACTCTTACTAAGAGGCAAAAAAAAGAAATTTTACCGTCAAGGACAAATGATGGTATCCTATTAACGAGATGACAGGCACTTAACATAGCATCAGACCACAAATATTTGGAAACACTCATATGTATCATCATGGTCCTAGCGACATCCAGAATATATTTATGTTTGCGTTCAGCAACTCTATTTTGTTGGGATGCATGAGAGCAAGATGTCTGACGAATAATTCTATTTTTGGAACAAAAGGTAGACATGTCATTTTTAACATACTCCAAGGTATTGTAAGTACGAAGTTACTAATGGAAGTAGAAAATTGATTTGTTATCTTATTAAAAAAAGTTCAATATCCTTGGATACTATTAACCTCTCTTTTAGTAAGAAAAGTCAACTAATGCGAGAGAAGTCGTCAACAAAAAAGAGAAAATATCTAAAATCTTTAATGAAAGGTACATGATTGGGACCCCAGACGTCTGAGTGGACTAACTCAAACGTAGAACTACTGTGATTATTGACTCGACTCTGATAGGTAGCACGATGATGCTTAACTAATTCACAAGACTCACAACCTAAGGAGAAAAACAGAAGATGTAATAGAAACTACAAACTGACGCTTTTGTATTGATAGATGACCCAAACGTCAGGGCCAGAGTAAAACTTATTCAGGCTGATCTGCAACCAAACCAATAGGGGTCACTCAGTCGTCCAAATAGTACATGCCTCCTCTCTCATGTCCGAACTAATCTTCCTCCCAGTCGACAAGTCTCGAAAGACACAATGAGAAGGAAAAAATGTTATCTTGCAATTATTATGTTTGGTAAATTGACTAATGGATAATAGGCTAACACGGAATTTGAGAACATATAAGACATTAGTAAGAGTTAAGATTGGAGTAACTTGAACTACCCCATTACCTGATAAAAGTGACTGGGTACCATCAGTAATATTAACCAGAGAAAATTTATTGGAAAGATTTAATGACATTTATGTTTAATACATGTCATGTGGAATGAGACTCCTGAATCTAATATCTTAGGCTTTTGAGGAGAGACAATATAAGCGCTCATACCTGAAGAAGATGCATGAGTCGCTGACCGATTGCTTTAAGAGAACTCGAACTGACGTAGTCTATCATACTCCTCCTATGATAGAACTACAGTGGGAGATCCAAAGATACCAGAATGAGTCGCTGAGAAGGCAGAACATAGATAATATCACTAGGGAAGGAGTATCAGTATCAACTTAGTTGTGCCCATTTAGGGCGACCAAATTTCTCCCATTACTTCTCAAAAATGTGGTCATTCCTTCCGCAATGCTTACACTATCTGAGCCCCTTATTACCAACAGTCTGTCTACCACAATAGGTACCACAACCTCCTCCAAATGAGCCTGGTCCTTCTACAAAATCACGTCTGCGACCACGACCTGTGCCACGTCCGGAGGTCATGGCGGACTGCTCAATAGATGGTGCAGTTGTCACATTAGCTCTAATAGAAACGTGCATAACTTTGGAGAAAGCGGCAGTCAAAGTAGGAATATTATCTCCTCCTAGTATCTGATCCCGCACATGGGATCGAAGAGATGGACTCGAGCCAGAGAAGAATTTTGACACTACGAGATCTTGACGACACCCCTCAGTGTCACAGTATCAGTGACAGCAGGCTGATGCATTTCTAACTCATCAATCAGACTCTTGAGTTCTCCATAAAACTCGGGTACAAATTTATCTCCCTGCTCGAATTCAAACAAAAGCTCATAAATCTCAAAGACCTTGAAGGATTCTTCTCATTCCCATACATCAGCTTCAAGGTTCCCACATCTTCTTAGTAGTGGTCAAGAACATAACATTATCACTAATCTTCTCTCACAGACTGTTTAGAAGTCATGTTATCACACAATAGTCACCAAAAAGCCACGTTACATAAGTGGGATCAGCAGTAGCCAGCGAAGACTGAAGGAGGTGAGTCAACTTATCCTGAGCACCTATAAATTTAAGGAAGCTTGTGCCCAACAAGTAGTTGGAGACATTCAACTTCACCATAGTCCTTAAACCGTCTTGGGTACAGAAGTCTCGACATCGGTGAGGAGATCATAGTGAAGAAGAACTCGTATCATCTGACATCGCAGCCAATCAAAGAAAAATACCAGAAGCTATCAGTAGTAGTCAGAAAACAATCAATAAATTAGATTTTACCTGATTTAATTACCAGAAGGATATAAATACAGTCAGATTAGAATCACAAGAGCAGTTAAAAGCCAGATCAGATCAAATTCAGCATAAAAAATCAGATCAGATCATAAGCATTAAGCAACAAGGCTCAGAAACAGCCTGAGAGGATTCGGCAGAGCTTGAGATAGCATAGGAGGGCTTGGCAACGCCTAGGAAGGCCCAGTAGGGTAGGCGCCTGGGAAGGCTCGGCAGAGCTTAGGAAGGCTCGATAGAGCGTAAGAAGGCTTGGCTGAGCCCAAGAAGGTCCGGCAGGGACCTGGGAAGGGCTCGACAGAGCCTGGGAGGGCTCCGCTGAGCCTGGAAAGCTCTGACAGGGACATAGGAGGGCTCGATAGAGTGTCTGGAGGCGGCGGCGCGCAGATCTGGATAGAGGGTAAAGGAAAGAGGAAGAGGAGACAATGGCTAGGGTTTTGGATGCTTTGATACCATGTAGAGAAACAAAACCCTAGAAAGCATGCTTTATTAGAGATATATCATCTTAATATACAGAGAATACAAACGGGTATTGAGTTATGGGTAACATACCCAATAACCCAATTAACTTATTATCTAAACTAAGAGATCACATGATGTCCACCATGAACCATATAACCACCTTGAAGTTGCAAGCACAGATTCAGGTTCTTTTGCTCTCTATAGGAATTAATACCTGACATATATGGATTTCATTCCCATTGCCATTCCCTTCATCATTTTTTTTAAGAAAACATAAAACAATCATCCTTAGCATTAATTTGATTAAAATTAAGTTATTTAATTCAAGAATTCCATACGCCCAATACAAAAGAACCTTCACTATCACCTTGGACTAGCTCTTACCATCTTACACAAACAGCTAAATCAGTGAACTGCATTGTCATGTCAACAATCGAGCAACCCAACCAATTCCTAACAAAACTTAAATGTTCCCAGCAAATACACCCATCAGCAACAACTTACTCTTGACAGATATGTAACTAAAGTGACTGCATTAGGCGTCAAGTTTGCAATCTTGCTCTCATTAAAGCAGATTAAATTCTGGACTGAGAATGCTCCTCAAAAGATTTGTCAAAACGTAAAGTCAATAATCAACCGGATATCATCTCTCTATGAGTTGGTGTAGACTTAAATGCCAAGGACTCTATAAGCAAGAGAGTGTCTACATGTATGACCTGCAAGGCTAGCCAGAAAGTTGGGAGAAATCATGTTGTCAAGCAATATAAGCTCATCAACCAAGGAGCAACCAAAATCTCCTAGACAAGGAAAGAGTCCAGAAGCCGGAAGATGAAATTTCTGATACTGCCTCTTCCTACCTAATATTGCTGCAAACTATAGAACAATGCACAAGTTGCAGAATTCATTCCTACTTTAAAAGTCACAGCTTTCTTAGGTATCCAATCAGTTCATAAATAGTTCATTTTCTAAATTCTCATTTGGTGCAATAAACTCTGTCATTAGTATTTCAATTCTCACAAGATTCCAGCATCAGATGGCTCAGAAACCTTTTTATGGCTTGAATATGTTGATGAACAATAGGGCTATGGAATAACTAATATGAGCATTAGGATTCAAGGCTTCAAGCAACTTGTTTAATAAACACCTCACACTAAAACCTTCAGGCAACAAACATCCTTTTGGTTTATAATTTAGGCATATCGATTCCTTGACAAGGTTTCAGCATGTGCCCTCCCATTTACAAATTATGGATGATAGTACATTAGTGAAGGCTTACATTAATCTTCCAGGATCTGCTCTCTCTTTCTCATTGGCATTTGCTGTCAAAGAATCTCCGAGATATTTACCGTGTTATTCGTTCCTCCGCAATGCAGCAATTGCTGCTGGAGGCTTTGCACAAGCTCATTGAGTCTTTGAATGTTCTTTTCTTGAGATAGAATTATCTGCAAGAGCAAGAAATGTGTTATACATGTCATAAGAATTTTCTGATGACTGCAATATTAACATGAAAAATTCTATCTCACGACAATATCAGGAAAAAAAGAAGCAGCCTAAAAGACAAAATGTCAATTAAAATTATCAAACAATAAATCTATGGAAAAGAAGCAATATAACATGAGAAAACTTTCGAAATGTTTGTGTATGCTAGAGACACCTAACTAATAATGTGATAAAACTGGCATAAGGCAACTAAAGCTAAATATGTCTCGAAGTATTGTGCCACAAGTTTTTATCTATTGCGCATTTTACCCAATTAGGTTTATCTTCAAATAAGTATTTTCCATTTTAAAAAGGGTAAAATTCACTAAATCCCATGAATTTTTCACTAAAACAGCAGAATCCCCCAATCTATTTTTTAGATAGATGAGTCCCCTATACCTATATTTACAACTCCATTAGAGGACCATAAGAGAAAAGGACCAAATATCACGACTGTTTATAAAATTACAATGCATTAATAGTCCTAGCACAAACCCTATACCTATCCCTAACCCAAACCCTAACCCTCCAATTTGAAGGAGTATGTTCAATTTGCTTAATGCTTGTTCTGTTTGGAACAGTAAATGTGCAGCCTAAGAAGCAAGTATGACAAAGCATCCCAAAGCAAAATTAACCTGGCTTCAGGCATATAGCCAAAGATAAATATGTTTTTGCAATTCTAGCACTTTCTATTGTGCTTAGAATAAGATTATCAATAGCAGCTGGTCAAGTGTGATTGCCTCGTAACCACAGCTTGTTGAAAAGTAGAAATACCACGGTGAATTGCAATGCAGTGCACAGCATTCAGTAGACGAATTATAATTGTGCAACATAGTAGCAAAATCACGTCCAAGCAGCGTTCGAAATATCGGCCGAGTCGGATACGACTCGGCCGAGTCGTATCGGCCCCCTCCGAGTCGTATCGGAGGCCCGAGTCATTCGAAAATCGCCGAGTCGATCCGACTCGGGTCTGACTCGGACCCGACTCGGTCAACTCGGCCGAGTCGTTCACGACTCGGCCGAGTTGACCGACTCGGGTCCAAGTCAGACCCGAGTCGGGTCGACTCGGCGCCCGTGACGAAGCGCCTTTAAAGGCGCTGAGGGGGAGAGAGAGATCAGATCTCTGATCTCTCTCTCTCCCCCGCGTCGCCCTCCGTCCCCCCGCGTCGCCTTCGCCGTCGCCGTCGCCGGCAGCCGTCGCCGTCGCCGTCTGCAGGTATTTCTCCCTCTCAGTCTCTCTCTCTCTCCCCCTCTCCCTCTCTCTGTGCCTCTCTCTCCCTCTCTTTCTCCGTCTCTCTCTCCCGCAGCGACTGTCTCTCTCTCTCTCTCCGTCTCTCTCCCCCCGTCGGACTCTCTTCCTCTCAATCTCTCTCTCTCCGTCTCTCTCTGTCTCTCTCTCGTCTCTCTCTCTGTTGGACTCTCTCTCTCCCTCTGTATCTCTCTCTCCCATGTATCTCTCTATCGACTCTCCCTCTCCCTCTCAGTCTCTCTCTCTCCCTGTCCCTCTCTCTCTCTCTCCGTCTCTCTCTCCCCACGTCGGACTCTCTCCCTCTCAGTCTCTCTCTCTCTCTTGTCTCTCTCTCTCAGTTGGACCCTCTCTCTCTCCCTCTGTATCTCTCTATCGGACTCTCTCCCTCTCCCTCTCAGTCTCTCTCTCTCCCTGTCCCCTCTCCCTGTCCCTCTCTCTCTATCTCCGTCTCTCTCCCCCCTCTCAGTCTCTCTCTCCCCCTCTCTCTCTCTCCCTCTCTCTCTCCCCTCTCTCTCCTCTGTGTGACTGTCTCCCTCTCTCCCCTGTCTCAGTCTCTCTACCTCTCTCTCTCCCTCAGTTTAATTTTTATACATGAATTTTGATATCTACATTTTTTATGATTTGTCATTAATTTTTCATAATTTTTTTGACGTTCTATGTAGCATTTTGCGCGTATCGGCCGAGTCCGATCCGAGTCGCCGAGACCGATCCGTCTCGGTGCCTGCCGAGTCGGCGGCCGAGACGAGACTTTGAACCATGCGTCCAAGAAACTAGGTAACAGAAGGATCCTTCATAGCTGGTTGCAAAGTATTGTTCCTTTGTGGATGATATGAATCAACTTCATCATTGATGATTGGTAGTCACTCGTCGGTAAATTACATACATATTAGTATAACCTGATTAGAAATATTCTCTCACTGGATGCAATGAAAATCAACCCAGCTCAATAAGTATCAAATTCCTAAATGGTCAACCTGGTTTCTGGGTTGTTAAGTATCGTTTTCACAACTCCAGATGCAAGTAATGCAAAATTCTGCAGTGATCTGCCAAATCTGATCATAGAAGCTGATGCAAATACTCAATGTGGTCTGAAGCGAAGCCTTATTTAGGAACCAAATGAAATTTTCAGAGTGTATGTGATCCGCCACGCATACATTTCATCTCTTCTCTAGCTATAACTCCAGCCCCAATCTCTGAGCTTCATATCAACAATTAACCCCAGTTATTAATTGTCAGGACTTCCTTTTATGAACACTTATAGGGACTAAGACCTCTTTACCCAATCTCCCCTACCTTTGGGAACAACATTAACATCATGGGCTATTGAATTGATTCAATCCTCGTCACAAAAAACTAAAATGGCACGAAGCTCAAATACAAACCAAATAGCCACAACGTCCAAGCATAGCATGATAAATGAACATCTAGCCTAACCTTCGAGTCATGGGCAAAAAATTAAAGCTAGCCTCCCATTCAGACAATGGAAATCTTAAGCTAGATCAAATAGTCTTCCTAAAGTCATTCATCATGACAAAATAGCCTCATTCATCATTATAAACAGCCAGCACATTGACTTCTTCCTCTCCCATCTTTTTCTCTCTCTTCTATAGTTCTTTTTTCATCTTTTGCATTTCTTTTTCTATATTTCTTCAAGTTTGAGCTTATGATTTTATTCTTCCATCTTGGTGTCCTTGATTTAAAAATGATAATGTTATATATTGACTTCAACATCCAATTGTTTATGTTAATTGGAGGAAGCATAGTTTGTAACACCACGACTTTCAGTAAGGACAAACTTTCGTAACAACTTTCTATTCAACCATGGCCAAGTCCACTTTTAAGACATTATGATGTGAAACAGTGATGTGTGTATGAAAATCAGCATAAAACACTCAATCGACGCTTCACCAATAATGAAATGATCGTGGTAGGACAGTTTCAAACTAATAATGCAAAGATGAATATAAACAAAAATATGCACAGGGAAATCCAAATTCAATCGAGAATCAAATTAAAGAGAATATATTATGTGGCAAGATTCTAGATCAATATTAAATCTATTAATTACATGCAAGCAGATACGCACAATCTCACATTTATGGACATCAGTTAAATTAATAAAATATCAGAGATTTAATTATCAAACTCGAATTAATCGATATAAATTAGAAACGTACCTACTGAGGATTACATAGATCTCAGTGACCTGTAGAGAGTTCTAATGCGTAGATCTCGTCGTCTCGAACGCAACGCCATGAAATCGCTCGAATCAGACTTCAGATGATCAAAAACGACCCAAAAACCCAAACTGGTGCTTAACGGGTCAGATTTGTGTGTTGTTAGATCCAGTACTGTAGCAGTTGAGGCAGGAACTGTAGCATTACTACAGTGGCAATATAGCAGTATTGTAGCAAAGTTTCTTCAGAAGATTTTGAACAGTATTTTTTAAAAAGAAATTTGACTTTGGGTTTTGAAGAGCAATTAAGAAAGCAGAATTAGGGTTTGGAGGATTGAAAAAGAGAAGAGAAGGGGGGTAAGCTAATCAGAGCTTCACACACCTAAACTAAGGTTTCTCTAAGGCTTCATACACAAAAAGAGAAATTGTATAGAGATCACGAACTCACACAATTTTGAGGAAAATTTCGTTATAATTTTCATTGCCTTATATTGTTTGATACAAAAGGCTTTTATAGCATTTATAAAATTTGAATACAAGTAAAACTAAATCTCCTAATCAAAATAAAATTACCACTCTAAATTTTAGAAATTAAAAATTCTCAATCACATTGGAACTACAACTACCAAAAAGAAACTAAAAATAAAGAAAATCAAAATAAAGAAACTAGAAAATAGAATTCCACAGTTACTGAGAATCTGGAACAAGGCGCCGTCTCTATCAGTGGTACACGTGTCATGCATATGGCTTGATATCCGCATCATTCTCCCCGTGTGGGAGAGAACTCGACTCCATTGAGTTAGAAGTGGAAGTGCTTTCATACTGCTTCAAAATTTCATGACACTTTGGTCTAGTCATGTATCATCAATTGGTATTTTTCTTGTCCAACAAATCAGATATTTTTGAATTTCACCATCTTAGGTGGTGATAATTTGTCATCTAAGAATTTACCAACTTGACATGCTCTATAGGGTAAAATATCTGATAGTGGTGAAAGGAAGAGGCTCTCGAAAATAGGCTCATGGAAGACTCATCACCAAGTGGGATAACATCAAGACCCTTATAATTCACTATTTAACATTGAAAGTAAAACTGATGCCAACATTTATAAAAAGATTTATAACATAAATATTATCGTTCAATTTCATCAAGGTTTGAAATGAATCAGCACTACACACATGTAAAATAATAACTCCAACATTAAAAGTTTTTAAACACTTTTCTATTATCAATTCGAATCTTGTAGTAGGCGTTGTTTTGAACAGTTTTATCCATGACTTTCTTGTGTAATTTGTGATGTGAGTTCACGTGCACATGTGATGCAAAAGATGATAATACAGACTCATAGACGATATCGGTTTGACAATCAGTGTGAGATTGAAAAGCAATGGAGAACTTAAAATTAGTTCTTAAATGTGTCACAAAGGAAAAGAGGGTGGGTGTCGACAGTACAGAAAAAGGGGTTGATGACTAGAATAGACAATGACGGTAAGGGTCAACAGTAAAGGAGGAATGAGGCTCTGAATTTGTACCAGGCGGTTCCCTAACTTTAACGACTTTGACTGGAGTTGAGCAGTTGGCAACAAAATGCTCATAGCCTTAACACTTGTAACACTTAATCGTGGGGCTATTTTTGAAAAGTCTCTTTGTAGTAGTTTGCTCAGGAGAGTTTTCGAGACATTACAAAACTCCTATACTACGATAGTGATTATAGGAGAAATAGTGCTTTCAGGCTCTTCTAAACCCTTTATAATCAAGATTCTGTGCAGTGTATCATTAGATCTTTTCAGTGTATCATCCATCCTTTCTAGCGCATCAAGCTTAGAGTTCATGTCATTGAGCATTGCAAAAAGTTGCTGGTATCCATATCTAAATGAAGATGAAGAGATGAAACTCTGACTAAATGCAATTTTTAATGCAAAGAAAACAAATGAAATTCTACAAACGCCTAAAAACAAAATTCAAATTTTCCTAAACCTAATCCAAGTTTTCTATCTAAACCGTGCTCTGATACCAAATTGATGTGAAACAGTGACGTGTGTATGAAAATCAGTAATAAAACACTCAATCAACGCTTCATGAACATGAAACGATCGTGGTAAGACAGTTACAAACTAATATTACAGAGATGAATATAAATAAAATATGTGCATGCAAATCTATTCAATCAAGAATTAATTAAAGATAATATATTATGTGGGAAGATTCTACGATCAATATCAAATCTATTATCAATATCAAATCCATTGAATTACAGGCAAACAAATACGCACAATCTTACGTTTATGAGCATCATTTAAATCGATAAAATATCAGAGATTTAATTATCAAACTAAAAATAACTGATTTGAATTAGAAACGTACATACTAAGGATCACAGAGATCTCAGTGGCCTGTGGAGAATTCTAATGCGTAGATCTCATCTTCACGAACGCAACGCCACGAAAATCACTCGATTCAAACTCTGGGTGATAGAGATATAGCCCGAAAACCAAAATTGGTACTTAACGGGTCTGATTTGTATGATGCTGGACCCGGTACTGTAGCAGTCGAGGCAACACTTTAGCATTACTGTAGCGGCATTGTAGCAATATTTTCTTAGGAGATTTTGTACAGTAATTTTTTTAAAGAATTTTCACGAAAATGTATTAGGTTTAGGGTTTTGAAGAGATAGTAAGAAAGCAGAATTAGGGTTTGGAAGAAAGAAAAAGAGAAGAAAAGGGGATAAGCTAGTAGGGGCTTCACACACCTAAACTAGGGTTTTTTCTAGGGCTTCACGCACAAAGAGAAATTGTAGAGAGATCATGAACTCACACAATTTGAGAATTTATTTCATAATTTTCATTGCCTTATATTGTTTGACACAAGAGGCCTTTCATAGCCTTTACAAAATTTGAATATAACTAAAACTAAAACTCCTAATCAAAATAGAATTATAACTCAAAATTTTAGAAACTAAAAATTCTCAATTACAGTTGGATTTCAACTACCAAAAGGAAACCAAAAATAAAAAAACTCAAAATAAACAAACTAGAAAATAGAATTTTACAGCTACTGGGAATCTTGAACAAGATGCTATCTTCATCGGTGGTACATGTGCCATGCACGTAGCTTGATGTCCGCATTATATTATTGCCAAACAATGTCTCAACAAGGATCCTTAACCCCCGGAACAAAATTGGAGTAGCTTTCTTACTTAGATATAGTTTTTGCTTTAAAATTCCCAGTATGGGTGTATAGCAGATTGATCATTCGGAAGCAAGTGAGAGTATTATCTGAAGCACTTTTGCAAGAAACTTTGGAAGGAGAAAATTCACTAAGATTGAGAAATCTGACTAGAACTAACAACTTTAGTCTCCTTAGATGTCATAGGATCTCTTTCTACCTTCATTTCATGCGGAAAGACTTGAATATCCTACTATTTGTATTAACCTCAGGTTCTCTGGCTTTTCCCATTATTTATTATTGTGCATTGCAGTAGCGAGATGCAACAAATGCCATCTTCACTACTGATAGAAGAAAAATGATTAAATACCAGCAACCATATAAAAGACAACAAGAAGGAGAATTAATTAGGCTCCAAGAAAAAAATAAAATCAGATCAAGTGCCTAACATGCAAACTAGAAACTAGAAAGTGATGTGCAGCGCAGTTGGGAAGAGGGGTGTTGTAACCTCATCGATATATTTCTCTCTCGTCTCTGCATTGTCAAATTATCCTTGGTAAATCAAGAACAAAAAAAAAAAGAGAAGAGTGAACAACATTGATGAACAATCATAAAGTGACATAAGGCTCGTGCTATCATGCCGTAAATCAACATAATTGAAGAGAATGATGATTTATGTCAAGGAACAATCATAAGAGATGAGACAGATGCTAGCATGTTGTAACACGACCCTTGCAGGATAAGTCCCTATGCGCACTGGAACTAGAAATTGTTCAAAAAATCCACAAACTAAAGTAGTCCAAAATTGGGTTATGATCGATTGCTTCCTTCTATAGGTATGAGCTACGTAGCAAGAACACTCCCATCATGAAGCCGTGTTGTGTCTGAAACATGTCCGACACGCGTGTCGGACCAACGTGCCATGTGTATTTTAAAGAATTTGTCACGTGTCCACGTGTCGTGTCCATTTCAATGTTGCCGTGTCCGTGCAAAGGCTACGAGTATTTATCCCAATTACATGTTCACGTCAATGAACAGATGCACTAAACAGATCCTCAATTCAATGTCCTAATGAGTAGTAGGATCAACAAATACTAAGTTCCGCTGCAAAGGAACATAACTGTCCTCCCGTAATACTCTATTGAAGAAACAATTCTACAATATATGAAAAATCTAGAGTCTAATGTTCACTCCATGTTGAGAGTAGCATATTACCGTGTAAATTTCCTCGTAAGCTTTGAAAGTAGTGGCATGTAAAAATGTACAACACAGCAGGTCTTGGACCGACGGTGATCCTTGTCTAAGAAATTCATGTTCAAAATGAGATTGTATCTTATTTTGTGTGTATAAGAAGAAGAAAAAAATCATGTTCAGAATGAGCAAATAGCTACATCTCTCTAGGTTCTAGAAATTAAGATTTCATTTCATTCAAAAAATCATGGCATAGATGAATTAGGGACTTACTTTCTCTTTACAATCTCTTCTCTTCTCAAATTATGCTGCTGCTTCTGCGAAATACTGGGATTCGCTTCCATTTCGTTCACAAGCTGCTGCTTCCACTCGAACTGGGACGTGATTATGAGAATCACCAGTAAGAAAACAAGCACCATGGGCCTTGAAATCGTCATTAGTAACAATCAAAAAACCTGCCGAAGTTATTCCAAAATTAGCACCAAACAACAAAAATTTCAGATGACTTGTTCTCTACTTAAAACAAAAGATGCTACTATATGATCAATAATGAAATCGAAGGTAAATCTACGATCAAACAAGCTATGGAAAACCCTAGATTCCTACAGAGACGCAAACAAAACCTAGAATTGCGAAATAAAAATCTGAAGAGAACGGAGAGAACTCACGGAGCATCTCATCGAAATGCCTACTAATTTTCGGAAAGTTTTGTGAGGATTTGGGCAGAGACGCGGGCGCTCACTGTCGGTGGAATGAATAGAGGATGGAGGTCGAGCTAATTTTTTTGGGGGGAGGATTCGGATTGCGACCGGCCGGCGATTTCGAATTGACTGACTGTGTGACTTGACCACAATGGCTTGACTTTCTCCATTATGATGGAGTCTCCCTAGTCTCAACTAGCAATTGATGGAGTCTCACCCATGTCGCGTAAATGCATTTTCCCATCTTGTGAGTTTTCTTTCTCCATTATTTCTTTCTTCGTTATGATGGAATCTCACTAACTGAAGTAGCAATTGATGGGGTCTCACTCGTCATGTAAATGCATTTCCCCATCATGTGAGTTTTCTTTCTATGTTGTGATGAGATTTCTTTTCTCGCAGGTAAGAAAGGTGATTTCAAGTTATTATTTAAATATCAAAAAAGATATAACATTTTTCAAATCACGCTTCTCAGCATATTCAGACACCGAAAACTCACTAACCAATTCTCAAGTTCTAAAGGGAGCTATTTCTACTTCCTCGCTTTTGCACTTCCTCACTTCCACCCCAAACCAAACATCCACCGTGTTTGGTTGCAAAGAAGTGGGCAGAAGTCAGGAAATGGGGAAGTATAATTGTTCACTTCCCTGTCTATCCAAACACCGGAAAAGAAAAATAAGAAAATCTCTTTTCCTTTCTCTTTTCTCTTTCTCTTTTACACAACTATTTTCTCACTTTCGGAGTGTTATAGTTAATTTCATGGTTATGTAAATCTCATTTGTAATAAGTTGCAGCACAAAACAATTAATTTTTATTTTAATATTATTTTGCAGTAAAAATTGTGGTCAATTTTTTCACTTCCACGTGTACATTACCATCCAAACACCGAAAAGGACATAACATTTTCCAAACCACACTTTCCAACAATATCTAAACACCGAAAAATTTACTAACCATTCTCAAGTTCCAAAAGAAACTATTGCCGTTCCTCACTTCCTTATCCTCACTTCCATCCTTAACCAAACAGGCCTTGAGGGCGTGTTTGGTTGCAAGGAAGCGGGCGGAGGTAAGGAAATGGGAAGTATAATTGCTCACTTCTCTATCTCTCCAAACACGGCGAAAAAGAAAATGAGAAAACTTTTCCCTTTTCTCTTTCTCTTTTACACAATCACTTTCCCACTTTCAGTGTGCTAGTTAATTTTGGGTCATGTAAGTCTCATTTGTAATAAGTTATAGCTTAAAACAGTTAATTGTGATCATGTAAATCTCACTTGCATTCTACTCACAATCTATTTTTATTTTTTCTAAATCAATTTTTATCTCAATATTATTTTGCTGTGAATTTTTGTGGGCAGCTTTTCCACTTTCACTTTGGGGTTGTTTCGATTCAAGGAAGTGGGCGGAAGTAAGGAAATGGGGAGGTGTCGTTTCTTACTTCCTTATTTTTCCAAACATCGTAAAAGTTAAATTAGAAAACCTATTTTCCTTTCTCCTTTATCTTTTACACAGTCATTTCCTCACTTTCAGAGTTCTACAGTTAATTTTGTGGTCATGTAAATCTCATTTATAACAAGTTGTAGCTTAAAACAGTTAATTTGTGATCATGTAAATCTCACTTGCATTATAATTACAGCTCAATTTTTATTTTTCTTATTTAATTTTTATTTTAATATTATCTTGCGATCAACTTTTCACTTCCACTTTCACATTATCATCCAAACACCGAAAAACACACAACATTTTTCAAATCACACTTCCTAACAATATCAAAACTTACTAACCAATTTTTAAGTTTTAAAGAGAACCATTACTACTTTCTCACTTCCACCCCGATCCAAATAGCCTTAGTACAGTGCAGTGGTTTTCATACATACCCTGCTGACATCGACTCCTTGTGTTATATGACATGTAGCATAGGGGTATTCATATCCTGCTAAAAACAGAGTCGTTGCATAATCTCTCTCTTATTTGCATTTGTTAGGCTGACTTTAATTCATTATATTCTCTATTTATTATATTTATGATTGTATGTGATAATTGAAGATGATAGATCAAAACCTTTTTGATCGACTTGAGATGCTATGAAACAGTTAAAGATGCATGACGTGAGAATCATAAACTAATATTTTAAAGATTATGTTCTATCTGTAGCTCTTGAAACCACATTTCGCTCTATGATGAATAGCTTAAAATATTTATCGAAATATTTAAATAAAATAAGGATAAAGCAGAAAAATAGAGGGAAAAGAATCACTGCAAATGGATTTTTCATTTATAAAATAGTAAAAATGGAGGAAAAAGAAAATCAAGAAGAAAAAGGAATTGGACTTGGAGTGCATTCCACGTTGCTGGACCAGGCCCTAGCAAAGAGGCGGAGGCCCATTTTCCGATAAAGCCTATCGTTCTCTTCATCGTCTCTACACGAGGCGAGGAGTTGGTCAAAAGAAAATGGCCTCACCCGATCACTTTGGGTAACACGAATCAAAATCATCGGCTCAGCAAAATTTAATGGTCATTTCCCCTTTCTCTTGGTCGGAAAGCGAGAGAAACGATCGAGGAAGAAGGAGGAGGCGCAGCAGCTCTCAATGGGCAACGCTCAGGTGGCTTCCCCTCACCCTCGCTTCGCCATGGCGAGCAGGTACAAAAGGTCACCCGCCCCTTCATTTTGTTTCAATTTCGAGGGAAAAAAATAAAATAAAATTTGCGTTCATTTTGGTGGAATCAATTAGGGCATTCACGAAACAAGAGCTAGACGATCTGAAATGTCTCTTCGAATCGCTTGCCGGCCAATCCCAAACCAATGCCAAATTCATCTCTCCTTCGTCTTCCAAGTAATTCAATCTGATGAAACCCCAATCAACCTCATTTCTCACTCTCTGGAACCCTAATTTCGAATTTGATTCTTACAATGGTAGGAATATTTTGGGATCAAAGGGCCGCTTGGCGCCAGGATGTTTGATTTGCTCACTCGGAATAAAAAAGACAAGGACAGCATGCTCACTTACGAGGATCTCGTAATCGCCAAAGTGAGCTTGAGCTTCCTGATTGTGATGTTTCATTGAGTCTCTTGATATGATTACACTCTCTCTGAATTAAAAGCTTGTTCATTTGTCAGGCAATATATGAGAAGGGAACTCCAGATGAGATTGAGGAATTTATTCATCAGTTTATGTGATATCAACGGCGATGGCATTGTTGGAAGGTAATAAAGCGCTGTCAAATTTGGATGTTTTCCTCTTTGAATTCTATACATTGCATTGTTTCTTGCCATTGTTGTCTTAAAGGGATGATTGACTACTGAGCTTTGTTTTATTGAACATAAAGTATTCAGAACTGGCCCATATGTTTATTTGTGCTTTAGAATTATGTCTTATAGGTGTTGCCTGTAACTTTTCTTTAGAAGTTGAAGTTTTAGAAGCATGTAGAATTACAAATGAACTAGAATATCATTTGAGTAAATTTACAAATGAACTAGAATATCATTTGAGTAAATAGTGTGGTCATTCCACTAGAGGTTCATTAATGAGAAAATATTGCGACCACATAGCGTGATCGTGCAAAATACAGTGCTTACTAAGTTTAGGACTTGTAGAATACAAAATGTTCATTCATCGCCAATGAGCAAAGCGGTTATGGCCAATAGGATATGAAAAATAGGTGGAAGCCAAGCTGTTGGTGAGCCCTCTCAAATGCACCAGCTAAATGAACCAGATTAGTAGACAAAACATCCCTAACAAAAGCATCTTTGCTTCACAGGCATAAATATATGCCAATTTCCAACCTTCCCACATTACCATAACAACACCACTACAACGGGGTGCAGCAACACAATTCATTATATTTAATGAATAATTAAAATAATTAATTGCACTTGCATGCTTTCTATAAGTTGACAATGACCATTTTTGGCCCCTTTTTTGCCTGCAAGCATGTATTGCATACATGCATTCATTTCTAAGTTCATGATTGACAATTTTCCCAAGTTCCCACAAGGTAGTTCTATTCCCTTCGAAAATTCTAGCCTTCTAGGGAGTTGTTAACGTTCTCATTATACTCAATGATGTGGTAACTGTTGGATTAACTTTCAGGTCTGATCTGGATGCTGTTATGGGTTCTATATATAGCACTATATTCTCTGAAGATGGTGAGCAACCTGCTTGAGCTTACATCAGGAAACAATGGTCGCATTTCTGAATGTGGCAATATTATCAAAGGAAGTTGAAGGAACTGAGACCAGTATGTCCTTGGTGGATTTTAAGAATTGGTGTAGGGTTCTACCATCTGTGAGAAAGTTCCTTGGCAGTTTGTTGATGC